>JAKOGI010003844.1:0-32500 GCA_029747015.1 Carnegiea gigantea
ATAGAAGGTTCAATGCCATGAGGGGTGTTGTGAGGTTCATAAAAAGCTCAAATAACCTCAGTTGATCCGATAGACACTAATTTGAGTCATTACCGTGCCCACTTCTCAAATTTCATTTTCACACTCACTTAATTCGGTTTTCAAACCCAAGTAAGCTTCTATACATAATCACACTTATTGAACCCACTACACTTTGTAATTTCCTTACAATACCCATAATTATACAGAAACTTCTGAAAATCTTTCCAAATGTCACGATTTCTGTATTCACTCATGTTACCGTTTGATGGTCTGCATTAGAAAATCCATATCTTTCACCCCCGACCTCCAAATAAGATGTAAAACTAAAATATGAAAAGCTCATAATGTCCACTAAAACTTTTATGGATGAGACAAAACATGATTCACATAGTAAGGTGCCTAAAATTGGGCTAGAACACAACTGTGCACAACTTCAGTCCAATTTGCGCAGTCGTAGCAAAACGACCATAACTTTTTTCACAGACCTCGGATTAAGGTGGTTCAAAAAGTATGTGAAAGATAACTCATTGATCTATCCACATGCCAAAAAGAACAAATTTGTAATGAGTTAATCAATACCAGTTGCTTTGTAAAGTCCACTGTTCAAAACTACTCCCAGTTTCGATGTATTCTGCTCAGTCTTCAGTAAATTGGCCATAACTCTGTCTACACAACTCAGAATTAAGTAATTCTAGAGCCCATTGAAATCTAACTCATTGAGGCATCTTCACACCAAGAATTATAATTTTCCCATGTCCCACGAAATACCAGTTTATTCATAAGCAGACCCCTATTTTGGGTCTGTTTCCCAACCCTAAATCATCTAGTTTCATCTTTTCTTCATGTGACCACCCACTAAAATCACTCTTTAATTCATCCAAAACCACACCAATGATACCATAATCATTTATAATGATAAGAATTACAAAATTAAATACAAAATAATCCAAATCCATCACTTCAAACTTAAACTAGGATGATCATGAACAATCTCAACTCCCACATGCTTTTATGCTTAATCAACACTTAAACACTTCAAAGATAACTCTTATTCTTATCAAAATAGCATGATCAACAATAAAAACCAATGAAAACAAGAATCAAAAATAAAAATCAGCAAGAGAGGAGATGAAGTTTACTCACTTGTGCTTGAATATATGAAGATTGAGGTGGTGTTTGATGGTGGTAGGAGTTGGGGATGGTGGTTGGTGGTGTTGGGGGTAGGGGCTAGTGGCTAGAGGTGGTTAGGAGTGGCGGCAGTAGCCTTGAATAGCAGTTGGGGGGCTGGTGGTGGCTGCCCTAGAGGTTGAGAGGAAGAGGGAGAAAGGAGAGCTTTGATTATTTAGTGGGTTTACTTGGTTGAAAATGGCCCAAAGTTCTCTTGGCTGAAATTTAATCTCTCCCAAAATATCTTTTGCTAATCATAATTAGCTACAAATGATGGTAATTAGCTTAATTTAATTATACTAACTTGTTGGGCTTCAAATTGGACCCAAATGAATTGGGCTTGGAAATAAAACACTGTGTTGTGATAAAATTTTTGCATAACTCGAAATTAAATTTTTGTAATGTTATGGAAAATTAATTGAATCTTTTAAATCATAAATATCGAGGCCTACCATCGATTTTCTCAAAGATTTTCGGTAAATGAAACTCGAATTGCAAAGTGGAGCCCCAAATGAATTCCCCCAATTGGGATGATTAACTGAGATAAATAAATGCAAAAAATTAATAACACAACTTAATTAAATAAATAAACATGATTTAGGATCGGACTATTACAGCGCTCTTTTAAACACTATAGAGGGTTCTTCAAGGGATTCTTTTATCACACTTATGCTAAGAGTCATCCCTTCTTCTGAAGAATCTCCCAACCCTTAAAGAAGGCAGGAAAGGGGGCCTTCTTATTTCCAGGAAGAGAACAATAGCTAACAGAGCCCAAGCTTCTATATTCCAGTAATTGAGGACTCGTCCCATCCAATGGTGGAGGTAATGATCCCAATGATGGTCAGTCACATTAGCGCCTTTCCCCTAACTACTTAGAATGAAGCTAATGGAATCACGGTGTTGTTTAAGGAATAGCAATGACGTTGGGAGAATTTCCCTTTATGCTCTTTTAAACATTATAGAGGGTTCTTTAAGGGATTCCTTCATCAACATAGATGCTAAGAGTCATCCCTTCTTTTGAAGAATCTCCCAGCTCTTTGAGAAGGCAGGTAAAGGGGCCTTCTTCTTTCCAAGAAGAGAACAATGGCTAAGAGAGCCCAAGCTCCTATGTTCCAGTAATTGAGGACTCGTCCCATCCAAAGGTGGAGGTAATGATCCCAATGATTGTCACTCACATTAATGCCTTTCCCCTAACCGATTTGAATGAAGCTGACGGAATCAGGGTGTTTTTTATAGGAATAGTGATGATATTTGGAGAATTTCCCTTTGTGCTCTTTTAAACATTATAAAGGGTTCTTCAAGGGATTCCTTTATCAACACAGATGCTAGGAGTCATCCCTTCTTCTGAAGAATCTCCCAGCCCTTTGAGCAGCAAACCACAAGAGGACGGAGGATTAAACATCTAAATAAAGTGTCCTCCTCCAAGGGCCAACATTTCCACCAGCTGCTCCATCCTAAAGAAGAAAAGAGATGGCCTTTACACCAGAAACAAAACTTCCTCGCCCAACAAATCCTAGGAGAAACCTCAAGGTTAAGGGTTTCCTCAAGGATTGACAGAGGTGGCTAGGGATGACCTTTCTCTTCTTTAAGAAGAATGGCTTAACAATGCTAACTCTAAAGAACGTACAGGATCATCACTCCATTTCCTTGCCTCAGAACTCTGGTGGATTAGTAGGGAGGTTGGATGCCTATCTCCTTACTCCTCTTTCTGACTTTGAGCCACTCAGGAGTGAGAATGCCTTTCTGAAATCCTAACTTTAGGAATCTTAGGAGACTTTGAGGAGAGCCTAGGCTAAGAATGAGGATTTAAAGGAGAAGCTAGAGAGAGAGAAAGAAACCACATGTTTCTACAAATACGTTACCAACATCTTAGCCAACCAATTTTCTAATTTTTAGAAGTAGACAGAAGTTGAGAGAAGTGCAAAAACGTCTAAGGGGCAGACGAATGAACGACATTTGTAATTCTTATACCGAAAGTTGTGTTATGATTTTTATTCATTTAATAAGGTTTTATGAATTAAAGTATTATGCGTCATCTTTAGCAGAATTCTTACTCCTCCCAAGTCATGATCCAACCTTATGGAATTTCTATTATTAATTTTGAGTTGAATTTCTTGACTAGGTCTTTGAAATTCTATTCCTCATAAGTCTTAAACAATTAATGTTACTTTTACATGTCATAATAATGTAAGACCCGCCTTCTTCGTTGTAAATTAACCTGCCTATCTTGCTTTCTATGTTATTAAAATCGTATTTTTATTAATTATAGGAGTTAAATTATTATCGATGTGTTTTTGTGAACGATAAATTTTATTTAAAAGAATTATTAACGCTATTACTGATTTTAAAGTTGATTCGTGCTATTTGTGCCTTTAGATTATATCGATAGTTTAATTTAGTCGTTATTCGATTTATTTAGTCATTTCCTGAATGCGCTTAGGTTGTTTACCTTAGAATTAGTTTCGAGGCTTAATAAATCATACCTTTATTAATTTGGGGTTTAGAATACGAAGTTCTGAGATTAGCAAGACCAAACTAAGATAGATTTAGCAACGAGACCAAGCCCAAAAAGGGGGGGCCAAAGGCCCCTTTCTTTAGCCAAACACGCAAGGGGGGTTGTCCACCTGACCCCCACGTGCGCCGTCCAAAGAGAGAGAAAAGCGGGGGGAAGAGAGAGGGAGGTGTCGCCGGCCAGGCAGCGACGGAGGCGACGCCGGCGACCTGCGACACCACGACAGAGAGGGGGCGACAGACCGCGAGACAGGGAAGGAGGCAGTTTCTCAAACCCTAGCCCTGTGAGACCATCGAAAAGAGAGAGAAAGGTGAAGTCCTATCGGCGATGGTGCTGGCGATGGTGTGTGCAGCCAGCCACCGCCGCAGCCAGCCACCGCCGCACCCATTGCGACGGGGACCCACGAAAGAACAGAGAGAGAGAGAGAGAGAAAGAGAGAGAGATCAAGAAAAAGAGAGAGAACTGCTGCCGGTGACCAGCGCAACCAAGGCTGGCGAACCGTCGGTGGTTGAGCCCGGTTCCGGCGACCACTTGAAACAGCAGGAACAGCAGCGGAATCAGGCTTGGAATGGACTGATTCGGGGTCTGTGTTAAGTAGCAAATGAGGAGGCTTGATGTTCGACCTCAACCTTGCCCAATTAGCCCATGAGTTGGGTCCTTAGCTTGGATCAAGGTGGGTGTCTCTCACGTCCTAAGTATTAGTAGTTTCGAAATCGTTTTAACCTTTAAGTTGCATTGTATGTTAGTTTAGTTAACTAACGCCTGAAAAGTAGCTTCAAAATGAATTATCCATGTTTAGAATCGATTCGAATATATTAAGTTAATACATGCCTGAAACTTTAGTTCGAAATGAATTATGGATGTTTAGAATCGATTCGAATATATTCAGTTAACACATGCCTGAAAATCAATTGGGAAATGAATTATGAATGTCTAGAATTGATATATGTATGTTTCATTAATTCATAATTGTTTATTAGTTTCAAAATGAAATATGAATGCTTAGGATCAATTCAAGTATGCCCCAATTAATACATACCTGAAGATTTGCCCTGAATAGCCACTTCGACGTTATAAACGAATGGCTTGATTCGTATTATGCCTAAATGACTTATTTAGATTCGAATAATGATTTCGACGTAATGAATGAACATTTAGAATCGTATTATGCTGAAATAGCTCAATTAGACTTGAAATGTAACTTCTAAACAATGAATGAACGCTTCGAATCGATACTTGCCTATTTAGTTGAACTATGCTTATAAAACAGCCTTGCAAATAAGACTTGAATGACGAAGTGACCATGTTTACCCCCTTAACTTCAATGCATGAATGTTTGAAACGAACCAAGATCACCTAAGATCGAAGCAGGCTAATTTGATTAGTTCATGTTTATAAGTAACCCTTGAATGACAAGCATTCTTTAAATTGACGCACATTGAACTAGCTAATTCATGCTTAAGAGTACCATTGAAATGACCTGAGAACATTTCAAGCCAATGCATGTTTAGTTGGATGGTTATACTTTGAATATTAGTTGATTAGTTATGCGTGAAAGTGGCATGAATTTGGCATGCTTACCTTCTATTCGCAAGTCATGAATGTAGACAAAGTTTTATGCGTTGTGAGTTTATTTCAGTTAATTAAGTTCTTATTTCAAGTTAATGCAAAATATACCTATATATTTATGCTTCTATATGTGGTAACAAGCTATGGGACGGCTGCTGCTTGCTCGGTAAGTTATACGTAGCTATTTCATAAGACCCTTTTTGATAATATGTTATGATTATCGAATTGAAAACCGAGATGGTAGTCGGATGGTTTGAGGTCGAACTATGAGTGGTTCGAGGTTCTTGTGGTACAGCGCTTGTGAGGAGGGAGTCTGGGTTGTGAATTAACTGCAATCGTGTGGATTACGAGGCCATGTGTGGCTTATTGTGTTGAATTGATTATGAAGTGCTTGAATGTGAAACATGTGCACCCCCTTCCCTTGGATGTTCTCAAGCTGCATTACGTGCGTAAGGGTGAGTTTTCCAAAGAATGATTTCATGTTTTGAAATAACAGTAGCCATAATTATTAGTGTATGATGGCCTATTTTAACTAAATTAATACAGTTTTGGGAGTGAACTCACTCGAACGGGGGAATCCCTAAAGAGTTTTATAAATGCGTGAGTTATATGAAAAGTATTTCGCTGTGAGAGGCAGCAAAATTATTAGCCGTTATGGCCGATACGCTTTAAATTGGCTAAGATAATATGCTTCGGACAATACGATATGATATGAATGATGTTAGCCTAGGGGATAAGTCCTGGTACTAGGAGACCCTAGAAGACCCTGACGAGGGTAATGTAATGGTCCGATATGTTATATGTAGCCATCCTGGGTGTAAGAGCTTAAGTGTGAGCATTAGGTCTCACTATGGGGCTGAGAATAGATCTCACCCAATCCGCACCCTGTAATGATCTTATGCCAGATGTCTTTTCCTAAAAAGCAAAGAAAAGCAGTTGGCACTTTGCCATTTTATATGTTTCGAAAGGAAAGAAGGTTTTTACGGGCCCTAAGAGGCCATATGAAATGAGATATGAAAAGCTTGTAAGGGTCTTTGCATGACCAATACGAAATGAAATGTCTTTTGAAAGAGCAAGAGCCTGAAGAGGCTAAGCAAAGTGCTTTCAAGAAAAGAAGAAAAGTTTTCTGTGCATGTTATGTGCTATTCTTGTGAATGAAATGTGAATGAGATTTCAAGTAAGGTTAAGTGAAGTATTTTCACGAAAAGAAAGAAAGATGCTTGTACATATCATATGAATGAAATCTAAGTAAAGCCTGCTAATGAAAGCAAAGTGTTATGTGAACATTCCAAGTATAACTTATGAATGAGATGCTAAATAAGATGCGATCATGAAAAAGAAAGCCTTATGAGCATGTTCGCACATACCCTATGAATGAGACTTGAAATGTGTGTGTGCCTTATGCATATCAAATGAATGAAATGCCAAGGGAAGTATGATTATGAAATAAAAGAATAACCTTATGTGTACATCATATGAATAAGGTTTTATGCATAGTTTAAATGGAATGCGAAGAAGTTATATTTACGAAAAAGAAAGATCCCTATGCTTAAGCTATAAAAGAAAGTTTCTATGCTTGGCCCTCGATGCTTGCTTATATGCTAAGTGCTTGTTAGTTAAAAAAATTCAGAGGCCTAAACATGAGTTTCAACGGGTAGAATGAAGTTTATGATTAGTAGTGTTTTATAAGAACTCCGAGAATGCCCAATATGATAGTAAAGTATGAATACGTGATATGTAACTATTAAAGATATTATTGCTTGCAACGGTTTTAGTTTTAAGGGGGTCGGGGGACACTCACTGAGCGTGTGGTTGCTCATCCCACTACTCTTTCCCCTTTTCCCTAGGTTTTCTTTGTGACAGGTGAAAGTCAAGCCTCTTAGGCGGAGTTGAAGTTAGCCCTTGATTAAAAAAGAGTCATATGTGCCTACTTATGTTCTTAACGAAGCCATGTAAATTATTCTTAGTTTATGAACGTCTGTAAACAATTATGCTAGTTCATGTAATGCATGTAGCATAGAGGTTGCTCTGTTTGGCCGTATGAGCTAACCATCTAAATAGTTAGATGTCTTCTCTTTTAAAGTTAGTTATGTTTTAGGATGTAAACCCCAATACTCTGGTTGTGCTAACCGTTGAGTTGTATCTTTCATTTATTCCTTATTAATGAACTACTCTGTTTGGTGTGCTCCGAGCGGGTGGCTCATTGAGTTATGAACTCCAGCGTGTGGCCGTTGAGTTTCTTTTAATGTTTTGCGCTTCCGTTGATTACAGGGACTTATTGTAAGGCTTTTAGCCTGGAAACGATCAGTTTTTAGGGGAAACTCTATCCGTTTCGCCCCAGAAATTTGCGTAAGAAGTTAGGAAAATATAACGCTTCGGCGTAGGGGCTGGGGGTGTTACAATTGATGGTATCAGAGCATGGTCCTGCAACCATAGGCCGTGACCTGAGTCTTGGATTCATAAAGTCTGATAGGAACGCGTTCATAAAGATACACTATATGCCTACAAGGTCTACAAATATGCGTTTAATGTGAATGTTGGCGCACTTAGCTAGCTAGATACGGCTCGAGTGAGCTCACTAATCGAGTGAACGAACAAATTGTTAAGGGTGTACACCGAGTAACTTGTATTCTCATAAATGAGTTAAGTATTAGTCCAATCGAAGGTTGTTTGCTTAGTTACTTGCACGCCTTGACGGTTTGAAATTGAATGATTGGAAAGTCTTAACTCTAAGCCCATCTTTGCCCCCGAAGTACGATTTGCTCCTCGGGCCCCATAATGGAGTGGGCAGACGTACTCAAAGGTTGGTAGAGAGGGAGGTAGAAGTAGTTAAACTATTTCCTCTCAGAAACCTAAGGACCTTGCAGGTTAAAGCCTTCTAATTAGTGAGTTAGAGCCGAGCAAAGTTTTCTTACGCCGAAGGATTAACTCTCAGTTAGTGATGGTAAGGTAGTTTAGATTCAAAAATATGTGCCCTTATGTTTATCAAATACTGCTCATAAATGCGTATGTGGTAAGATGTGTACATTGATAGAATCCTTCGTATTGAGCTAGGAAAGGAATGATCGGAAATTAGCTGCTATGATTGATAATCCTACTAAATGGTACCTTGCTGATGTGAATTTTGAATTGCCTGAGTGAAATTAAAGGATATTTTCGTATGCATGCTTGAAAAACTATGTGCTAGCAGTAGTATGTGAATAAACATTGCGTAAAGTGTACCTACCGTTCTCCTTCTTTGCCATTATTGCCTAAACCATGCATTACTTGCTTTCTATTATACGGACTGTTATTCGTGAATGGGGTGACGATGTTTTGGCTCGAACAAACCCTAATACACCTAGAAAGCTCAAGGGAGAAAGAACTTAATAGACTTTAGAATTATACATAGTAAATGATCCCTCCTAAGGTAAGCGACCTACAATAAGATTCCTACAATCACCTGTAAGATAGATGTACCTTGTAAGACCTCAACGTATGCCTATGAGGCCATTGATGTCAACCATACTCACACAATTCTAGCTGCTCAACACCAATCTTTCCTAAATTGGGTGGGGTTTAGAGCATAACGTTGACCATAGGCTACAAAAGAAGGATTGCACGCATACCTGCATGTCTAGGTTTTCTTTCGATGTGACAACATGTGGGTCCACATGTCTTAAAGATTTATTATGGTGTCATGTGCTGTGTAAGATTATAAGAATACATATAGATAGGATTGTTGTACGTAACCATCGACGTGTTTGTGATCAAATGCCAACAAAGTGAGTTTTTGTAATTACTTAGCTTGCAATTGATTGAACATGTGGCTGTATTAGTTAGAACGATTTGATTTGTGTAGTTAGTTTCACAACATGACTCTTGGATCATCATTTACAGCCCATCAATACTGTTCTCTCGTGTTATAGTTGGATTAGTCGAACTCGATGTATGTAATGCATGACTAAATGACAATAGAGCTGCATTTACATGAATCACGTTCATAGACATATATATATCTCATGTTTAAGAAAGTAGCAAGGTAGAATACTCGGGACCATTTCATCATGCGTAATTTTCAAGAATCCTGTGGATGATTGGCTTAGTAAATGCGTATCTTGGTATTTTCTTGACTTAAGTTGGCTTGGCATGTCGCTTGATTAGCCAATGGTGCAAGTTTTGTAAATAAGGGCATGACATGACCTCTAACACTTTATTTGGATTTCGTAAATTATATGATTCTATATTATAGCTAAATAACTGCATACACACATATTTAGAGCATGTTGAGATGACCTTAGAATCCTGCACTCATATGTTCTTGCAACAAATCAAGCATTAAAGCTATTGGATGAGCATAACCCTTTATTTGTATGAATTTATGACTCAAGAGACCATCAGTTCCAAGTAGAGACTTTAGAGAAAGACTCCCCACCATCAAAACTATCGACTTATGTTATGCTTTAGCATTTCCATCTCAAAGTTATTCTTATCGACATGATATGCTAGTTTATATTGATTCGTGATTTTTGATTTCAGTTCTCCTTCGTTAACCCCTTCATACGACCTTGACATGTCCTGTCTAAGTTACCATGAATGTAAGACCCATAAGTTAGCTGGAATTGATCTAAGAATATAGGAATGCTAATCATATACGCTTTCATTTTGTAAATTACTTGCTAAATGTATATTAGCCGGTTGCATGTTACCTCCAATTCGTAGACTTGTGAATGCTGAAATGCTGATGCCATGCGATGCTATTATGCTCTAGTAATGCTATGTGGTGCTACGTGACACTCTTATTATTCCCAATGTGTTGTAGAAGTTTCCATGATAATCATCGTGATCCTAAAAGTGACTGAATTCATGTTTTAGAATGAGACTATCATATATAACCTTGAGATGTCATCGTTCCGGTTGCCACACCTTTAGATGCCCACTTGTAGGTGCATATGCATAGAGTTGTTGCCTGCCATGCAAACTGAGTCTAGATTATCAAAAATCTATGTTTTATTTTCAAAACAAACTCCATATGGTTTCCATGCCAACTCATTTGCCCTTCTTCAATGCGATTTGCCCTCGGCGCCTAAATAGAGTGAGTTGATGCTTGAAAAAGATTGGCGAGGAGGAGACTGGATACCATAAACCATTTTCTTTCGATTTAAAAGAAGTAGAGTCTGCAAAATGAAACCTTTTGAAAACCTACCACATAGATCTTAGTTGTATACATGCATTCTAGGGAAGACCGAACTTAGATTTAGAATTTCGAGGACGAAATTCTTTTAAGGGGAGAAGAGTGTAAGACCTTCCTTCTTCGTTTTAAGTTAACCTACCTATCTTGCTTTCTATATTATCAAAATCGTATTTTTATTAATCATACGAGTTAAATTATTATCGATGTGTTTTTATGAACGATACATTTTATTAAAAAGAATTATTAACGCTATTATTGATTTTAAAGTTGATTCGTCCTATTTGTGCCTTTAGGTTACATCGATAGTTTAATTTAGTTGTTATTCGATTTATTTAGTCGTTTCATGAATGTGCTTAGGTTGTTTACCTTAGAATTAGTTTTGAGGTTTAATAAATCGAACCTTTATTAATTTGGGGTTTAGAATACGAAGTTTTGAGATTAGCACGACCAGACTAAGATAAATTTAGCAAGTGAGAGCAAGCCCAAAAAAGGGGGCCAAAGGCCCCTTTCTTCAGCCAAACACGTGGGGGGTTGTCCACCCGACCCCACGCGTGCTGCCCAAAGAGAGAGAAAAGCGGGGGGGGGAGAGAGAGGGAGGTGTCGCCGGCCAGGAGGCGACAGAGGCGACCCGCGACACCACGACGGAGAGGGGGGCGACAGACCACGAGACAGGGAAGGGGGCGGTTTCCCAAACCCTAGCCCCATGCGACCACCGGAAAGAGAGAGAAAGGGGAAATCCGACCGGAGATGGTGTCGGCGACGGTCTCTGCAGCCAGCCGCCACCGCACCCAGCCACCGTCTCTAGCCGCAGCCACTGCAACGGGGACCCACGAAAGAACAGAGAGAGAGAGAGAGAGATCAAGCGAGTGAGAGAGAAGGGGGGGCTCCGAGCAATCTGCTACAGGTGACCGGTGCAAACAAGGCTAACGAATCGACGGTGGTTGAGCCCGGTTCCGGCGACCACTTGAAACAGCAGGAACAGCAGCGGAATCAGGCTTGGAATGGACTGATTCGGGGTCCGTGTTAAGTAACGAATGCGGAGGCTTGAAGTTCGACCTCAACCTTGCCCAATTAGCCCATGAGTTGGGTCCTTAGCTAGGATTGAGGTGGGTGTTTCTCAGTCCTAAGTATTAGTAGTTTCGAAATCGTTTTAACCCTTAAGTTGCATTGTATGTTAGTTTAGTTAACCAACGCCTGAAAAGTAGCTTCGAAACGAATTATGCATGTTTAGAATCGATTCGAATATATTAAGTTAATACATACCTGAAACTTTAGTTTGAAATGAATTATGGATGTTTAGAATCGATTCAAATATATTCAGTTAACACATGCCTAAAAATCAACTGGGAAATGAATTAAGAATGTCTAGAATCGATATATGTATGTTTCGTTAATTCATAATCGTTTATTAGCTTCAAAATGAAATATGAATGCTTAGGATCAATTCAAGTATGCCCCAATTAATACATACCTAAAGATTTGCCCTAAATAGCCACTTCGACGTAATAAACGAACGGCTGGATTCGTATTATGCCTAAATGACTTATTTAGATTTGAATAATGATTTCGATGTAATGAATGAACGTTTAGAATCATATTATGCTGAAATAGCTCAATTAGACTTGAAATGTAACTTCTAAACAATGAATGAACGCTTCGAATCGATACTTTCTTATTTAGTTGAACTGTGCTTATAAAACAGCGTTGGAAATGACACTTGAATGACGAAGTGAGCATGTTTACCCCCTTAACTTCAATGTATGAATGTTTGAAACGAACCAAGATCATCTAAGATCGAAGCAGGCTAACTTGATTAGTTTATGTTTATAAGTAACCCTTGAATGACAAGCATTGTTTAAATTGAAGCAAATTGAACTAGCTAATTCATGCTTAAGAGTACCCTTTGAAATGACCTAAGAACATTTTAAGCCAATGTATGTTTAGTTGGATGGTTATACTTTGAATATTAGTTGATTATTTATGCGTGAAAGTGGCATGAATTTGGTATGCTTACCTTCTATTCGCAAGTCATGAATGTAGACTAAGTTTCATGCATTGTGAGTTTATTTCAGTTAATTAAGTTCTTATTTCAAGTTAATGCAAAATATACCTATATATTTATGCTTCTATATGTGGTAACGAGCTATGGGACGGCTGCTGCTTGCTCGGGAAGTTATACGTAGCAATTTCATAAGACCCTTTTTGATAATATGTTATGATTATCGAATTGAAAACCGAGATGGTAGTCGGATGGTTTGAGGTCGAACTATAAGTGGTTCGAGGTTCTTGTGGTACGGCGCTTGGGAGGAGGTAGTCTGGGTTGTGAATTAACTGCAATCGTGTGAATTGCGAGGCCATGTGTGGCTCATTGTGTTGAATTGATTTTGAAGTGCTTGAGTGTGAAACATGTGCGCCCCCTTCCCTTCGATGTTCTCAAGCTGCATTACGTGCATAAGGGTGAGTTTTTCAAAGAATGATTTCATGTTTTGAAATGACATTAGCCATAATTATTAGTGTATGATGGCCTATTTTAACTAAATGAATACAGTTTTGGGAGTGAACTCACTCGAACGGGGGAATCCCTAAAGAGTTTTATAAATGCATGAGTTGTATGAAAAGTATTCCGCTATGAGAGGCAGCAAAATTATTAGCCGTTATGGCCGATACGCTTTAAATTGGCTAAGATAATATGCTTCGGACAATATGATATGATATGAATGATGTTAGCCTAGGGGATAAGTCCTGGTACTAGGAGACCCTAGAAGACCCTGACGAGGGTAATGTAATGGTCCGATATGTTATATGTAGCCATCCTGGGTGTAAGAGCTTAAGTGTGAGCATTAGGTCTCACTATGGGGTTGAGAATAGATCTCACCCAATCAGCACCCCATAATGATCTTATGCCAGATGTATTTTCCCAAAAAGCAAAGAAAAGCAGTTGGCACTTTGCCATTTTATATGTTTCGAAAGGAAAGAAGGCTTTTACGGGCCCTAAGAGGCCATATGAAATGAGATATGAAAAGCTTATATGGGTCTTTGCATGACCAATACGAAATGAAATGTCTTTTGGAAGAACAAGCGCCTGAAGAGGCTAAGCAAAGTGCTTTCAAGAAAAGAAGAAAAGTTTTCTGTGCATGTTATGTGCTTTTCTTGTGAATGAAATGTGAATGAGATTTCAAGTAAGGTTAAGTGAAGTATTTTCACGAAAAGAAAGAAAGATGCTTGTGCATATCATATGAATGAAATCTAAGTAAAGCATGCTAATGAAAGCAAAGCGTTATGTGAACATTCCAAGTATAACTTATGAATGAGATGCTAAATAAGATGCGATCATGAAAAAGAAAGCCTTATGAGCATGTTCACACATACCTTATGAATGAGACTTGAAATGTGTGTGTGCCTTATGCATATCAAATGAATGAAATGCTAAGGCAAGTATGATTATGAAATAAAAGAATAACCTTATGTGCACCTCATATGAATAAGGTTTTATGCATAGTTTAAATGGAATGCGAAGAAGTTATATTTATGAAAAAGAAAGATCCCTATGCTTAAGCTATAAAAGAAAGTTTCTATGCTTAGCCCTCGATGCTTGCTTATGTGCTAAGTGCTTGTTAGTTAAAAAAATTCAGAGGCCTAAACATGAGTTTCAACGGGTAAAATGAAGTTTATGATTAGTAGTGTTTCATAAGAACTCCGAGAATGCCTAATATGATAGTAAAGTATGAATACGTGATATGTGACTATTAAAGATATTATTGCTTGCAACGGTTTTAGTTTTAAGAGGGTCGGGGGACACTCACTGAGTGTGTGGTTGCTCATCCCACTACTCTTTCCCCTTTTCCCTAGGTTTTCTTTGTGACAAGTGAAAGTCAAGCCTCTTATGCGCTGGTTGTGCTAACCGTTGAGTTGTATCTTTCATTTATTCCTTATTAATGAACTACTCTGTTTGGTGTGCTCCGAGCGGGTGGCTCATTGAGTTATGAACTCCAGCGTGTGGCCGTTGAGTTTCTTTTAATGTTCTGCGCTTCCGTTGATTACAGGCACTTATTGTAAGGCTTTTAGCTTGGAAACGGTCAGTTTTTAGGGGAAACTCTATTCGTTTCGCCCCAGAAATTTGCGTAAGAAGTTAGAAAAACATAACGCTTCCGGCGTAGGGGCTAGGGGTGTTACGATTGATGGTATCAGAGCATGGTCCTGCGACCATAGGCCGTGACCTGAATCTTGCATTCATATAGTCTGATAGGAACGCGTTCATAATGATGCGCTATATGCCTACTAGGTCTACAAATGTGCGTTTAATGTGAATGTTGGCACACTTAGCTAGCTAGATACGGCTCGAGTGAGCTCACTAATCGAGTGAACGAACGAATTGTTAAGGGTGTACACCGAGTAACTTGTATTCTCATGAATGAGTTAAGTATTAGTCCAATCGAAGGTTGTTTGCTTAGTTGCTTGTACGCCTTGACAGTTTGAAATTGAATGATTGGAAAGTCTTAACTCTAAGCCCATCTTTGCCCCCGAAGTACGATTTGCTCCTCGGGCCCCATAATGGAGTGGGCAGACATACTCAAAGGTTGGTAGAGAGGGAGGTAGAAGCAGTTAAACTATTTCCTTTCAAAAACCAAAGGATCTTGCAGGTTAAAGCCTTCTAATTAGTGAGTTAGAGCCGAGCAAAGTTTTCTTACGCCGAAGAATTAACTCTCAGTTAGTGATGGTAAGGTAGTTTAGATTCAAAAATACGCACCCTTATGTTTATCAAATGCTGCTCGTAAATGCGTATGTGGTAAGATGTGTACATTGATAGAATCCTTCGTATTGAGCTAGGAAAGGAATGATCGGAAATTAGCTACTATGATTGATAATCCTACTAAATGGTACCTTGCTGATGTGAATTTTGAATTGCCTGAGTGAAATTAAAGGATATTTTCGTATGCATGCTTGAAAAACTATGTGCTAGCGGTAGGATGTGAATAAACATTGCGTAAAGTGTACCTACCGTTCTCCTTCTTTGCCATTATTGCCTAAACCATGCATTACTTGCTTTCTATTATACGGACTGTTATTCGTGAATGGGGTGACGATGTTTTGGCTCGAACAAACCCTAATACACCTAGAAAGCTCAAGGGAGAAAGAACTTAATAGACTTTAGAATTGTACATAGTAAATGATCCCTCCTAAGGTAAGCGACCTACAATAATACTCCTACAATCACCTGTAAGATAGATGTACCTCGTAAGACCTCAACGTATGCCTATGAGGCCATTGATATCAACCATACTCACACAATTCTAGCTGCTCAACACCAATCTTTCCTAAATTGGATTGGGTTTAGAGCATACCATTGACCATAGGCTGCAAAAGGAGGATTGCACGCATACCTGCATGTCTAGGTGTTCTTTCGATGTGATAACATGTGGGTCTGCATGTCTTAAAGATTTATTATGGCGTTATATGCTGTGTAAGATTATAAGAATATATATAGATAGGATTGTTGTATGTAACCATCGACGTGTTTGTGATCAAATGCCAACAAAGTGAGTTTTTGTAATTACTTAGCTTGAAATTGATTGAACATGTGGCTGTATTAGTTAGAACGATTTGATTTATGTAGTTAGTTTCACATCATGACTCTTGGATCATCATTTACAGCCCATCAATATTGTTCTCTCGTGTTATAGTTGGATTAGTCGAACTCGATTTATGTAATGCATGACTAAATGACAATAGAGCTGCATTTACATGAATCACGTTCATAGACATATGTATATCTCATGTGTTTAAGAAAGTAGTATGGTAGAACACTCGGGACCATTTCATCATGCGTAATTTTCAAGAATCCTGTGGATGATTGGCTTAGTAAATGCGTATCTTGGTATTTGCTTGACTTAAGTTGGCTTGGCATGTGGCTTGATTAGCCAATGGTGTAAGTTTTGTAAATACGGGCATGACATGACCTCTGACACTTTATCTGCATTTCGTGAATTGTATGATTCCATATTATAGCTAAATAACTGCATACACATATATTTAGGGGAAGTCTGCACTCATATGTTCTTGTAACAAATCAAGCATTAAAGCTATTTGATGAGCATAACCCTTTATTTGTATGAATTTATGACTCAAGGGACAATCAGTTCCAAGTAGAGACCTTAGAGAAAGACCCCCGACCATCAAAACTATCGACTTATGTTATGCTTTAGCATTTCCATCTCAAAGTTATTCTTATCGACATGATATGCTCGTTTATATTGATTCGTGATTTTTGAATTCAGTGCTCCTTAGTTAACCCCTTCATACGACCTTGACATGTCCTGTCTAAGTTACCATGAATGTAAGACCTATAAGTTAGTTGGAATTGATCTAAGAATATAGGAATGCTAATCATATACGCTTTCATTTTGTAAATTGCTTGCTAAATGTATATTAGCCGGTTGCATGTTACCTCCAATTCGTAGACTTGTGAATGCTAAAATGTTGATGCCATGCGATGCTATTATGCTCGAGTAATGCTATGTGGTGCTACGTGACACTCTTATTATTCCCAATGTGTTGTAGAAGTTTCCATGAAAATCATCGTGATCCCAAAAGTGACTGAATTCATGTTTTAGAATGAGACTACCATATATAACCTTGACATGTCATCGTCCCGGTTGCCACACCTTTAGATGCCCACTTGTAGGTGCATATGCATAGAGTTGTTGCCTGCCGTGCAAACTGAGTCTAGATTATCAAAAATCTATGTTTCATTTTCAAAACAAACTCCATATGGTTTCCATGCCAACTCATTTGCCCTTCTTCAATGCGATTTGCCATCGGTGCCTAAATAGAGTGAGTTGACGCTTGAAAAGGATTGGCGAGGAGGAGACTGGATACCATAAACCATTTTCTTTCGATTTAAAAGAAGTGGAGTCTGCAAAATGAAACCTTTTGAAAACCTATCGCATAGATCTTAGTTGTGTACGTGCATTCTAAGGAAGACCGAACTTAGATTTAGAATTTCGAGGACGAAATGCTTTTAAAGGGAAAAGAGTGTAAGACCCGCCTTCTTCGTTTTAAGTTAACCTACCTATCTTGCTTTCTATGTTATTAAAATCGTATTTTTATTAATCATACGAGTTAAATTATTATCGATGTGTTTTTGTGAACGATAAATTTTATTAAAAAGAACTATTAACGCTATTATTGATTTTAAAGTTGATTCGTCCTATTTGTGGCTTTAGGTTATATCGATAGTTTAATTTAGTCGTTATTCGATTTATTTAGTTGTTTCCTGAATGCGCTTAGGTTGTTTACCTTAGAATTAGTTTCGAGATTTAATAAATCAAACCTTTATTAATTTGGGGTTTAGAATACGAAGTTTTGAGATTAGCAAGACCAGACTAAGATAGATTTAGCAAGTGAGACCAAGCCCAAAAAAAGGGGGCCAAAGGCCCCTTTCTTCAGCCAAACACGCAAGGGGGTGTCCACCCGATCCCCACGCGTGCTGCCCAAAGAGAGAGAAAAGCGGGGGGGAGAGAGGGAGGTGTCGCCGGCCAGGCAGCGACGGAGGCGACGGAGGCAACCCGCGACACCACGACGGAGAGGGGGGCGACCGACCGCGAGGCGGGGAAGGGGGCGGTTTCCCAAACCCTAGCCCCGTGAGACCACCGGAAAGAGAGAGAAAGGGGAAATCCAAACGGCGATGGTGCCGGCGACGGTGTGTGCAGCCAGCCACCGCTGCACCCAGCCACCGTCTCTAGCCGCAGCCACTGCAACGGGGACCCACAAAAGAACAGAGAGAGAGGGAGATCAAGCGAGAGAGAGAGAAGGAGGGGGCTCCGAGCAATTTGCTACCGGTGACCGGCGCAACCAAGGCTAACGAACCGACGGTGGTTGAGCCCGGTTCCGACGACCACTTGAAACAGCAGGAACAGCAGCGGAATCAGGCTTGGAATGGACTGATTCGGGGTCTGTGTTAAGTAGCGAATGAGGAGGCTTGAAGTTCGACCTCAACCTTGCCCAATTAGCCCATGAGTTGGGTCCTTAGCTTGGATCGAGGTGGGTGTTTCTCAGTCCTAAGTATTAGTAGTTTCGAAATCGTTTTAACCTTTAAGTTGCGTTGTATGTTAGTTTAGTTAACCAACGCCTGAAAAGTAGCTTCGAAACGAATTATGCATGTTTAGAATCGATTCGAATATATTAAGTTAATACATACCTGAAACTTTAGTTCGACATGAATTATGGATGTTTAGAATCGATTCGAATATATTCAGTTAACACATGCCTGAAAATCAACTGGGAAATGAATTATGACTGTCCAGAATCGATATATGTATGTTTCGTTAATTCATAATCGTTTGTTAGCTTCAAAATGAAATATGAATGCTTAGGATCAATTCAAGTATGCCCCAATTAATACATACCTGAAGATTTGCCCTGAATAGCCATTTCGACGTAATAAACGAACGGCTTGATTCGTATTATGCCTAAATGACTTATTTAGATTCGAATAATGATTTCGATGTAATGAATGAACGTTTAGAATCGTATTATGCTGAAATAGCTCAATTAGACTTGAAATGTAACTTCTAAACAATGAATGAACGCTTCAAATCGATACTTTCTTATTTAGTTGAACTATGCTTATAAAACAGCTCTGGAAATAACACTTGAATGACGAAGTGAGCATGTTTACCCCCTTAACTTCAATGTATGAATGTTTGAAACGAACCAAGATCATCTAAGATCGAAGCAGGCTAACTTGATTAGTTTATGTTTATAAGTAACCCTTGAATGACAAGCATTATTTAAATTGACGCACATTGAACTAGCTAATTCATGCTCAAGAGTACCCTTTGAAATGACTTGAGAACATTTTAAGCCAATGCATGTTTAGTTGGATGGTTATACTTTGAATATTAGTTGATTAGTTATGCGTGAAAGTGGCATGAATTTGGTATGCTTACCTTCTATTCGCAAGTCATGAATGTAGACTAAGTTTTATGCGTTGTGAGTTTATTTCAGTTAATTAAGTTCTTATTTCAAGTTAATGCAAAATATACCTATATATTTATGCTTCTATATGTGGTAACGAGCTATGGGACGGCTGATGCTTCCTCGGTAAGTTATATGTAGCTATTTCATAAGACCCTTTTTGATAATATGTTATGATTATCGAATTGAAAACCGAGATGGCAGTCGGATGGTTTGAGGTCGAACTATGAGTGGTTCGAGGTTCTTGTGGTACGGCGCTTGTGAGGAGGGAGTCTGGGTTGTGAATTAACTGCAATCGTGTGGATTGCGAGGCCATGTGTGGCTCATTGTGTTGAATTGATTATAAAGTGCTTGAATGTGAAACATGTGCACCCCCTTCCCTTCGATGTTCTCAAGCTGCATTACGTGCGTAAGGGTGAGTTTTTCAAAGAATGATTTCATGTTTTGAAATGACAGTAGCCATAATTATTAGTGTATGATGGCCTATTTTAACTAAATGAATACAGTTTTGGGAGTGAACTCACTCGAACGGGGGAATCCCTAAAGAGTTTTACAAATGCGTGAGTTGTATGAAAAGTATTTCGCTGTGAGAGGCAGCAAAATTATTAGCCGTTATGGCCGATACGCTTTAAATTGGCTAAGATAATATGCTTCGGACAATATGATATGATATGAATGATGTTAGCCTAGGGGATAAGTCCTGGTACTAGGAGACCCTAGAAGACCCTGACGAGGGTAATGTAATGATCCGATATGTTATATGTAGCCATCCTGGGAGTAAGAGCTTAAGTGTGAGCATTAGGTCTCACTATGGGGTTGAGAATAGATCTCCCCCAATCAGCACCCTGTAATGATCTTATGCCAGATGTATTTTCCTAAAAAGTAAAGAAAAGCAGTTGGCACTTTGCCATTTTATATGTTTCAAACGGAAAGAAGGTTTTTACGGGCCCTAAGAGGCCATATGAAATGAGATATGAAAAGCTTGTAAGGGTCTTTGCATGACCAATACGAAATGAAATGTCTTTTGAAAGAACAAGAGCCTGAAGAGGCTAAGCAAAGTGCTTTCAAGAAAAGAAGAAAAGTTTTCTGTGCATGTTATGTGCTTTTCTTGTGAATGAGATGTGAATGAGATTTCAAGTAAGGTTAAGTGAAGTATTTTCACGAAAAGAAAGAAAGATGCTTGTGCATATCATATGAATGAAATCTAAGTAAAGCATGCTAATGAAAGCACAGCGTTATGTGAACATTCCAAGTATAACTTATGAATGAGATGCTAAATAAGTTGCGATCATGAAAAAGAAAGCCTTATGAGCATGTTCATGCATACCCAATGAATGAGACTTCAAATGTGTGTGTGCCTTATGCATATCAAATGAATGAAATGCCAAGACAAGTATGATTATGAAATAAAAAGATAACCTTATGTGCACATCATATGAATGAGGTTTTATGCATAGTTTAAATGGAATGCTAAGAAGTTATATTTATGAAAAAGAAAGATCCCTATGCTTAAGCTATAAAAGAAAGTTTCTATGCTTAGCCCTCGATGCTTGCTTATGTGCTAAGTGCTTGTTAGTTAAAAAAATTCAGAGGCCTAAACATGAGTTTCAATGGCTAAAATGAAGTTTATGATTAGTAGTATTTCATAAGAACTCCGAGAATGCCTAATATGATTGTAAAGTATGAATACGTGATATGTGACTATTAAAGATATTATTACCTGCAACGGTTTTGGTTTTAAGGGGGGCGGAAGACACTCACTAAGCGTGTGGTTGCTCATCCCACTGCTCTTTCCCCTTTTTCCCAGGTTTTCTTTGTAACAGGTGAAAGTCAAGCCTCTTATGCGGAGTTGAAGTTAGCCCTTGATTGAAAAAGAGTCATATGTGCCTACTTATGTTCTTAACGAAGCCATATGCAGTATTCTTAGTTTATAAACGTCTGTAAACAATTATGCTAGTTCATGTAATGCATATGGTATAGAGGCTGCTCTGTTTGGCCGCATGAGCCAACCATCTAAATAGTTAGATGTCTTCTCTTTTAAAGTTAGTTATGTTTTGGGATGTAAACCCCAATACTCCGGTTGTGTGAGCTGTTGAGTTGTATCTTTCATTTATTCCTTATTAATGAACTACTCTGTTTGGTGTACTCCGAGCGGGTGGCTCGTTGAGTTATGAACTCCGGCGTATTGGCCGTTGAGTTTCTTTTAATGTTTTGCGCTTCCATTGATTACAGGGACTTATTGTAAGACTTTTAGCCTAGAAACGGTCAGTTTTTAAGGGGAACTCTGTCCGTTTCGCCCCAGAAATTTACGTAAGCAGTTAAGAAAACGTAACGCTTCCGGCGTAGGGGCTAGGGGTGTCACAAATGAATTTCAAATCAATAAAATGTTTTCATAAAATTTTTTTATGGATCTCTTGGAATAAACCCTTTTCCTTGCACAAATGCTTATAAGGATAAGACTTCCTACATGTAGATATCTCTAAACCCATGAAAGCAAGACACATACTAAGAGTTGTTGTTGTTGTTATATAGAAGAAATCCTAATTCTACCAAATGGAGTTAAAGGCAATTCCTCTGCTGAATTTGATAACCTGTCCTATAAATTTATTCTGCTTTTCTACCAAGTTATATTATTCACTTTAATTTAAATGATTCCCAATATAAAATAAGGGAATGTAGAACTACTTTACTGATATTGTCAGAATTTAAAATATTAGTCCTATGGAGATGTAAAGCTCTCAGCCTAGTTACAGAATTTAACTAATTCTAACATAGAAACTAGAACTATCTTCCAATGGAAAGCCATTAATAGTAGCATCTTACATTGTCTACATGTTATGTGTTTTGAACCTCTTTGCCCAGCAGCTTGAGAAGTCTACAAGTATATAGAAAGACTTCCTCTTTGATGTTGTATGGATTCCCAATTTAGTCCTAACTTCCTTGGGTGCTTTTGAACTGCGTCTATGCTTTTAGGAACTAAGTCACTGGGTTTTAGGGGTTAGCTACGTGCCCTCCTATTGTATACCCTAATGATCCTAGCCTTGCAAACTTTTGTTCTCATTATAGCTCCTTCTATTATTTCCGATAGTAAATCTAGGGCTTTAGCTTTTCCCATTTCATTATGTTGTAACTCATCCCCTTGTACCATCATATTAGTCACGCCAACTTCTACAAGTATTAAGGGTTCTACACCAATCTCTGATAGAAACTAGAACTAACTTCTAACTCATTCATCCAGCCCCTTTATCTCCCTCAGTTTTCTTCCCCGAGGCATAGATTATCTATTTGTTAGCAACCTCTACTTGTCCATTAGCTTGAGGTCTTGTAATCGATGTGTTTGATGTGGATTTTATGTCCTAGTTTTAAAACCCTTTTTAGTTGCAAGTGCACAAAGTTAATTGTAGACTAACAAGTATTATGGTGTCGATCCCACGAGGAACAATAGTGATTTTAGACTTGGCCTTTCTAATTATAATGAATAATTTAATTTTCAGAATTTGATTATCAAAATGAATTAACGAATAAAATGAAGAGCAACTTAGTAGTAAAGTAGAGAGAAATCAAATAGGAGAAATTCTAGGACTTTGGATTTCACCTTTGATGCTAATATTGATTCACTAATTCAAATGGGGATTCAATTTGTCTCTTGTTCAACCCAAGCTACAAGCATTAGGCTATAAATTAAAAAAGATGATTATAATTATAAAGTGAGATGATTTATCTAGTGGTTTAGCATGAACTGTTCTTTTTAGACATAACTCATCTAATTTCTAGCATAAATTATTCAATTTAAACAATTATAATTTTAAGCCCAAATTGCATAATCATCATATTAGCCTACAAGGTCTAATATTCATTTGAGATAGCAAATTAAACTAGTGTCATTAACATGATTAAACATTAGTATTAAGAGGCATAAGCAGATGAAGGTCAAATATAAACTCCAGATTATGCAAAAGAGATAAAGATAACCCCATAAGAAATTAGCAAAAGAATACTATTACCAAGGATCCATCCTAATCCTAGAAATGAGTAGTTTACTCGGCCATAGTTAGGGAAAATACCATTGGAATTGGTATATTTCACTTCCTATATCCAAACCTTATACACAATTACACAAAATTATGAAACTTAGTGTAAACTCTCAAATTTGACTCATAAATGAGATGAAAAGAGAAGAGAAAAATAGCTAACAAAGCTTCTTTTCCTCTTAACCCCTCAACCCAAATGATTTTGCCTTACAATAATACTCTCAACTCTCTAAAAAAAATACAATATGAAAGATGAGAGAATGAGAAGAATGCATGCATGGATGTATGAGTGTGAGTATGTATGGATGGATATGAGTGTCTTTTTCCCTCAACCTTGGCCCCTTTTTATAGTGGAAATCCAACCCCTTTGGATACCCAAAAATTAATGAAAATTAATTCTAATTAATTCTGGGATGTTGCATGATGGACATGGCTAGTCATAAGCATAGAATTAATCAAAAATTAACTAGCTTTGACAAGGTCATTTAGGGTTGCTCACAAAAATCAAGTCTTGGTTGCTTTAGAGTTGCTGGGCTGCTGATGGGTTGTGAGACGATCCCAAACGTGGAAAAAGGGGGAAGGGAAAAGAGTGAGGCGCGAGGCCGAGCAGAAGCCCACACGAGCAAGGGAACGAAGAGGGAGAGAGAGAATGAAAAAGGTGGCGCATTGGGCCGAGAAGCAGGCCCAACCAGGGAGAAGAGGAAGAGAGTGAGAGAAGGAGAGAATGAGGGAGAAGCTGGGCCACGGAGTTGGGTCACGATTGGGCCTTTTGGGCAGCAGAGCAAGGGGAAGGGAGAGAGTGGCAGGCAGAGAAAGGCTGGGCCACAAAGCACACAAGACCCAGACGGGCTGTGGGAGAAGAGGGAGTTGGTGGGCTACGGTTAGACAGTGGGCCGTGCTGGTTGGGCGGGCCTTGCCACACCCGGGCCACGCTGATTTTTTCTTTTCTTTTTTCTTTCTCTTGGGCTTGAGCTTGGACTTCAGGCCTTGCACATGCTGGAGGTTTGAGTAGAATTAATCAATGCCGCCCAAATTCTTCTATATTTATTTTACCTAAAAATCACATAAATTATGCATTATTTACTCATAAAAATATATTTCAAACACCTAAAAGTAGGTAAAATGAAGAAGAAAATTATATATAAAATATGAATTATCAACTCCCCTACACCAAAACTTTGCTAATCCTCGAGCAAAAAATATCATTAATGCATATATTCGTTTAAACCATCAAGTAGAATATGATTAAGGAAGAAAATCAAGTGATCCAACTCTGAATGCCCACTCCAAATCACATATATCAATTCACTATAAACCCACAACTCATTATCAAACACTTCCAATTTCAACTAAGTCAATAAGCCAAGATTCAAGCAAATTAAGTAACAACGAAACCAAGTAGCAAACCATAAGCATGACAATTCACCCCACATAACAACAATCACAAGAGCATCTTTTAAAATCGAGTCCCCAATGCCAAATCAATTTTTTTATTTTGTTTTTTTTTTCCCTCTCTTTTTGAGAATTTGAGCTATTTATTTTCAGAAGTTACTTGATTTCATGTGCTTTCTTGAGTGGATAAAGATATGAATAAAGATAACACTCAGATAAGCACTTAGTACATATCCAGGTAATTAAAGATATGGATATAGATAGGACCTGAACATTGGTGCCGAAATCAGAACTCAATTAATTTCATTCATTTGATTTTCTTTTTTTTTTGGGAGTGAAAAGTCAATGGGAAACTCAATGCTTATCGAATACTCATCACGACATTATAAATGGGGTTACATCTCATACTCAAAATCAACTATATAGTGACATTAGCACAGCAAAAATTTTGGCTTTCAACTAGTCAAAGCTAGAAATAATCTCTATTGAGCATGGGTCATATGAATCAAATCTATATAATAGGAGTAGAACATGCGTAATCAGAACACTCAATTGCTTCCCAAAATCAAATTCACCCATAATTTTCAAGTTCAATTTTCCTTAGAATTTTCATTTTGCCTTCCCCCCACCCCTAAATCTTACATTGTCCTCAATGTAAAAAACAATAAGATAGAGGGAAATGGATAAAAGAGCAACACAACCTGATAGCATGAGGAAGTTGTTTCCATGTAAGCGCAATAGTCGAACTCTCAACGAACCGTCACAACCATCACGAACCTCAAAAGTGAAAAACCAAGTGAAGAGCCACACTCAAAAACACAAGCACACCGGGGAAAAAAATAATAATTAAAATTAAAATTAAAATTAAAAAAGACTCAAAATCACCTAAAAGATTGGGTTGCCTCCCAACAAACGCTAAGTTTTACGTCTTCAGCCAAACAATGCCCTACCCACTAATCATAGTAGACAGGGTCTACCAAATTGATGGATTCAATTAAACCAGGGCCAAAAATCATAAGTCACAATAGGTTTCAAACGTTGACCATTAACCATGAGAACTCTACCATGTTGGGGATCCAAAATTTGAATTACCCCAGAGGGAAACACTTGTTGGACAATAAAAGGACCACCCCATCTGGATCTCAACTTGCCAGGAAATAGTTTGAGCTTAGAATTAAAAAGCCAAACCTTCTGATTAGGTTTAAAAGATTTATGAGAAATCGTTTTATCATGAAAAGTTTTGGTTTTGGCTTTATAAATCTTAGCATTCTCATAGGCTTCATTACGCAATTCATCCAACTCATTCAATTGAAGCCTACGGTTAGAACCTGCTTGTTTCATACCAAATTAAAAGCTTTAATGGCCCAAAAAGCACGGTGTTCTAACTCAACTGGCAAGTGACAAGCCTTACCAAAAAGAAGCCGGAAAGGAGACATCCCAATGGGAGTCTTATAAGCAGTATGATAGGCCCAAAGAGCATCATGTAATCTTAAAGACCAGTCTTTCCTATCAGGTCGAACCATTTTTTCAAGTATAGACTTAATCTCACGATTAGACACCTCAACTTGACCACTAGTCTGAGGATGATAAGAAGTAGCTACTTTATGAGTCACAGAATACTTCCTAAGCAAAGCCTCAAAAGATCAATGACAAAAGTGACTCCCTCCATCACTAATAAGAGTTCTACGGGTACCATATTGATAGAAAATACAGTCTTTCACAAACTTAACCACAACTTTGTGGTCATAGGTCCTAGTAGCCTGAGCTTCCACCCATTTCGACACATAATCAACAGCAACTAATAGTGAACAAAGCCCAAAGATGGGGGAAAGGGACCCATGAAATCAATGCCCCACACATCAAATATTTCAATAATCAGAATAGGGAAAAGGGGCATCGTATCATGATGGGACAGGCACCCATACGTTGACAGCGCTCACAAGCAAGGCAAAATTGGTGAGCATCTCTACGCAGAGTGGGCCAGAAGAACCCACTTTGTAGGACTTTAGTAGCTGTCCTATGACCTCCAAAGTGACCACCACAAGCATAAGAGTGACAAAAGGTAAGAATACTATGAATTTCACTCTCGGGGACACATCTACGTATCACTTGGTCAGGGCAATGTTTGAAAAGATAAGGATCTTCCCAATAGTAAAGTCTTACCTGTGAGAAGAACCTATCTTTCTCTTGTTTGGACCAGTGAGGAGGAATCTTCCTAGTGATAAGGTAGTTCACAATGTGAGCAAACCAAGGGAGAGGGGCATGTGACATAGCAAATAGTTGCTCATCAGGAAAGTGGTTAGAAAATCCAACTGAGTTATCAGTATACTCAGTAAAGATTCTGGACAAGTGGTCTGCAACAGAATTTTCAGAACCTTTCCTATCTTTAATTTCAATATCAAACTCTTGGAGTAACAAAATCTATCTAATGAATCTTGGCTTAGTGTCATTCTTAGCCAATAAGTGTTTTAATATAGTATGATCAGTAAACACAATCACTTTAGAACACAAAAGGTATGGACGGAATTCATCAAGTGCAAATACTACAGCTAGTAACTCATTCTCAGTAGTAGAATAATTCTTTTGAGCATCAGTGAGAGTTCTACTAGCATAGTATATGACATGAGCATTCTATTCACCCTTTGACCCAAATAGCCCCCATAGCAAAATCAGATGCATCACACATGATCTCGAATGGCAAAGAAAAATCAAGAGGCTGCATAATAGGGGCTGATACTAACAAAGATTGAAGCTTTTCAAAAGCTTGCACACAAGACTCATCAATCACAAAGGGAGCATCTTTGGTAAGAAGATTAGTAAGTGGGCGAGCCACTTTACTAAAATTTTTAATAAATCTCCTATAGAAACCAGCATGACCAAGGAAAGATCTGACTTGCTTCACAGAAGAAGGCACAGGCAAATTAGAAATCAGATTAACCTTGGTTTTATCAACCTCAATCCCTTTTTCGGACACTTTATATCCTAAAACAACCCCTTCTTGGACCATGAAATGACTCTTTTCCCAACTCAAAACAAGATTCACTTCTTCATATCTTTTTAGCACAATGGATAAATTAGCAAGACACATATCAAAGGAAGAACCAAAAACAGAGAAATCATCCATAAACACTTCTATAAAATTATCAATATAATCAGAAAATATAGCCATCATACATCTCTGGAATGTGGAAGGTGCATTGCACAACCCAAAAGGCATCCTCCGATAGGCAAAGGTACCTGACAGGCATGTAAATGTGGTTTTCTTTAATCCTCAGGATAGATAGGTATTTGGTTGTAACCAGAATACCCATCTAAAAAGCAGTAAAAACTTTTTCCAGCTAACTTTTCCAAAATTTGATCAATGAATGGGAGGGAAAAATGGTCCTTTCTTATGACAGAATTCAATTTCCTATAATCAATGCACACCCTCCACCCCGTGGTCTGTCTAGTGGGAATTAGTTCACCTTCATTGTTCTTAACCACAGTTATGCCAGATTTCTTAGGGACCACTTGTACCGGACTAACCCATTGACTATCAGAAATAGGGTAGATAATGCCTGTAATTAAAACCTTTTCTACTTCTTTCTAAACAACTTCTTTCATGTGAGGGTTCAGTCTGCATTGCATTTACCTAACAGGTTTAGCATCACCCTCTAAATGAATTATGTGCATACAAATTGTAGGACTAATCCCTTTCAAATCAGTAACAGACCATCCAATAGAACCCTTTTGATCAGACAAAACACAAATCAATTCTTCCTCTTGATCACAAGATAGAAGAGAAGATATAATAACAGGTAAGGTCTCTTTGGGGCCCAAAAACACATACTTGAGTGAATCAGGAAGAGGTTTCAACTCAAGTTTAGGTGAAGAAACAACAGAAGGTGGCATAAAAGAACTAGCCAAAGGGGGAAGAGGTTCAAAAGTGGACACCCAGGAGGAAGACTCAAGATGAGGAGTGGAGTCAAAAGTAGAATTCATCTCACCTATTATACTTCCTAAGTCAAATAATCTCAAATCCTCATGGGAAAGACAGATCCCCAAGGGATCATTGCTCAGAATAGCAGGTAAAGCCTCTTCAATCATTTCATCAATCACATCAATAAAGAAGCATTCAGATTCATCTTCAAACACCGGTTGAGCAGAAGCTTTGAAAATGTTAAGCCTAACCCTCATGTTCATGACCGAGACATCCATCACTCCCGTCCTACAGTTAATGGTAGCATTAGCTATAGCTAGGAAGGGACGTCCTAAAATAAGAGGGATCCGTTTAGAAGCATGGCTAGGGTCCATGTCCAATACAACAAGTCAACAGGAAAGAATCATTTATCAATTTGTACCAAGACATTATCTATTTGCTCCCTAGGAGTCCTAATCGACCTATCAGCAAGCTGAAGGGTACAGTTGGAAGGTTGCAGTTCACCTAATCCCAACTCTAAGTAAACAAAATATGGTATCAAATTGACACTAGAACCCAAATCCAAAAGTACCCTTTTAATTTTATGATTGCCAATAAAACATAAAATGGTAGGGACACCAGGATCTTTGAACTTAGGGAGAGTATCGCATTTCAGAATTGAACTCACTTGTTCACTTAGAAGAACCTTTTTAGACTTGCCATCTTTAGATTTTCTTTTAAAAGTACACATGTCTTTAAGGAACTTAGCATAGGCCGGGATCTGTCTAATCGCTTCTAAGAGGGGAAGATTGACCTTAACTTGCTTAAAGGTCTCTACGATGTCATCTCTTTGCTTATCTTTCTTAGAAGGAAATGATGCATCCAAAGCTTGAGGGTAAGGAACCCTTGGCTCATATGTCACAATGAGGTCAGACACAATAGGAGAGGGGGACATGTCATTCTCTTTTTTAATCTCAAGGTCACTCTCTACTGTCTTTAGTCTTTCATCTTTATCATGTTTCTTCTCACTCACCTTGTTATCGACTTCTTTACCACTCCTAAGAACCATTACAGCTTTCAATTGTTCAAATTGCTTGCCTTTAGGGTTCTGGATGGGATGACTCGGAAGTTTTCCTTCTTCTCTTTTATCAAAACCTATGGCTAGTTGCCCAAGTTGGGTATCTAATTTAGCTATAGATTGTGAGTGAGAGTCAACAATGTGCATCTTAGACTCAATTCCTTGGACCTTAGAATCAACATTTTACACAATAGAGGTCAAGGTGCCAAGGGCAGAAATTAACTTATCTATATCAGAGCTCCCAGATAGAGCTTGATGAGAAGAGGGAGGAGCATATTGCTAGTTTTAGAAACCAAGAGGGGTAGGTCTACTAGACTGGGCCTGAGGATTCTCAACATTTTGAGACTTCCATGAAAAATTAGGATGATTCCTCCAACCATGATTACAGGTATTAGAATAAGGGTTGTTGGATGGAGGAAATTCTTAGGCAGCATTCACTTGTTCAGTCACACAGTCAGACTTACCAATACATGGACAATCAGCAGAAGCATGCATGGGACTAGCACAAATCGAACACACATCTTGCATATTGGGGGCATTAGACACTTTATTCATACACAATAATTGATCAAATTTCTTAGCTAAAGCATCAACTTTACTAGAAAGGTCGATTGAATGTGAAACCTCATAAATCTCTCCTTACTTCCCAATTGTCTAGGCACATCAGAATGTGAGGAAGTAGCATGCAGATGTGAATTTTCACTCAAATGTTCAAATAATTCCCAAGCTTCTTCAGGAGTTTTGTACAAGAAACTACCACCACATAATGCACTAACCATCTGCCTATTATGCTCATCTAAGTCAGAGTAAAAACTCTGGACAAGTTGCCTCATAGGTACCTCATGATGAGGACAACATCGCAACAACTCTTTAAATCGTTCCCAACTTTCATGCAATTGTTCATTTTTATTATGTGAGAAGGTGGTTATAGTATGTCTTAAGGCAGTCAGTTTACCAATAGAGAAAAACTTTTTCAAGAATTCCTTTTGCAATTGATCCCAAGTGATGATATTGGTCTTAGTGTCCAACTAAGCTTTAGCTTTGTCTTTTAAAGAAAAAGAAAAAAGCTGTAAGCGAAGAGCATCACTAGAGATATTATTTAAAAACACAATGGAACAAATCTCTAAGAATGCATCAACATGCTTGAAAGAATTTTCAGACTCTAGCCCATGAAACGACGAAAGCATTTGGATAAGAGAATGTTTAATCTCAAATAGTACCGTAACAGTAGGCATACGTGATCTTGTTGGTGAGTCATAAGTGGCGGGAGTGAAATATTCCTTAAGTTGCTTAGGTGGTAGGGTTGGTTGTTCTTCAGCCACCTTGTTCTTAAATTCCTTTTTCTTAGCTCTTATCTCGCGAAGAGAACGTTCAATTTTAGGATTAAATAGTTTAAGATCTAAGTACAAAGAACGTCTACTAAGCATATACCAACAAACAACAAAAAGAAAAGAATGTAATAACCACAATAATAACCACCAAACAAAATAAAAGTGAAAAAAGAAAAGAGAGATAAGAAGAGAGAAACAAGAAGAAAGAAAAATAAAAATAAAAATAAATAAATAAAAGAAAGAACCAAGGGAAGGGGGAAAATAACAAAAAATAATAAAGCAAAATAAAGCAAAATGAAAGAAAATAAAATTAAAAAATCAAAGGAAATAAAAGGGGAAGGGATTGTCAGATTAGGTACAATAAATAAAATAACAAAAATAAAAAAATTTAGATTAGGTTGTTAGATTAGTGGGGAAGATGGAAAAAATGAAAAAAATAAAAAAAATAAATTAGGTTAGAAGGGATAGGGAAAATAGTGAGATTAGAAGGGAGCGGGAAGAACAAAAATAAAATGGTTAGATTAGGAGGGATTGGAGAATGAAATAAGAAAGAAAAGGGTAGGGGATGGAGAATAAATAAATAAAATTATTAGATTAGCAGGGAAGGGGGGAAAAATAAATAAAAGGAAGAGAAAAATTCAAAAATCACTATTCGTTCCCCGGCAATGGCGCCAAAAACTTGATGTGGATTTTATGTTCTAGTTTTAAAATCCTTTTAACTTGTAAGGGCACAAGGCTAATTGTAGACTACCGAGTATTATGGTGTCGATCCCACGTGGAACAATAGTGATTTTAGACATGGCCTTTCTGATTATAACGAACAATTTAATTTTCAGAGTTGGATTATCAAAATGAATTAACGAACAAAATGAAGAGCAAATTAGTAGTAAAGTAGAGAGAAATCAAATAGGAGAAATTCTAAGACTTTGGATTTCACCTTTGATGCCAATATTGATTCACTAATTCAAATCGGGATTCAATTTGTCTCTTGTTCAGCTTAAACTACAAGCATTAGGCCATAAATTAAAGAAGATGATTATAATTATAAAGTGAGATGATTTATCTAGTGGTTTAGCATGAACTGTTCTTTGTAGACATAACTCATCTAATTTCTAGCATAAATTATTCAATTTAAACAATTATAATTTTAAGCCCAAATTGCATAATCATCACATTAGCCTACAAGGTCTAATATTCATTTGAGATAGCAAACTAAACTAGTGTCATCAACATGATTAAACATTAATATTAAGAGGCATAAGCAGATGAAGGTCAAATATAAACTCAAGATTATGCAAAAGAGACAAAGATAACCCCATAAGAAATTAGCAAAAGAATATTATTATCAAGGA
>JAKOGI010003845.1:0-12500 GCA_029747015.1 Carnegiea gigantea
TATATATATATATATATATATATATATATATATATATATATATATTTTTCTATATATATATATATATATATATATATATATATATATATATATATATATATACACACACACATACGTGTGTATATATATATATATATATATATATATATATATATATATATATATATACATATATGTGTGTTTGTGTGCACTGCGCGTGTGTGTGCGTGTGCGGTGTGTATGTGTATATATAGCATATATATATATATATATATATATATATATATATATATATATAAATATATATATATAATATATATATGTAATTTATTTATGCATATATACACTATATGCATATATATATATATATATATATATATATATATATATATATGTATATATTTATGTTCACACATACATACGTATATGTATTGTAACACCCTAAGTGTAGGTTGAAAGGATCGAAGTGACTACTTATAACGCTAAAGGTATACCTTTCTTTTCGGGAAACTCACTCTTAAGAAGTCCGCAGTTAAGCGTGCTTGCTGGGGAGCAGGCTTTCGATGAGCCACTTCCTAGGAAGTTTCCCAAGCATTGTGTGCGCGAGGACGACTTATGGTGATTTTTGGGGCCAGTCGATGATCCTTGAAGTCGTCCCTGTCAACTGCTTGTGATTCAGAAGAGAGGTCGGGGCGTCAAGGGTGGTAACAGGTTCGACCCGCGACCTTAAGCTACGCTAATGGATGTAGAGACCATGGGCGTTCACTTAACAGGCAAAGATACTGGGTGTGCACCGTCAGATCAGTTGGAGAGGTACAACGAGGATGTTGTGCGCTTCAAGTGGTGGTCATTGTAATACGCCGAGTGTAGCTTAAAAGGATCGAAATAACTACTTATATCACCGAAAGTGCACCTTTCATTTTGAAAAAATCAACTCTTAAGAACTCCATAGTTAAACGTACTTATTGCGGAGAAATATTAGGATGGCCCACCACCTGGGAAGTTTCCCATGTGTGTATATATATAGATATATATATATATATATATATATATATATATATATAATATATATATATAAATATATATATATATATATATATATATATATATATATTATAATATATAATATATACAACCCCATACATACAGAATAACACACAACACACACAACACATATATATATAATATATATATATATATCTAATATATATATATATATATATATATATATATATATATAAATTATATAATATATAGTATCTAATGTGTTGTGTGTATTTATACATACATATATATACATTACCGACATATATATATATAAATATATATACATATATATATCTATATATATATATATATATATTATATTATATAGTATTATATATAATATAACAGATACCACATATATGTGTATATATATATATGTGTATGTGTGTGTGTGTATGTGTATGTGTGTATATAGACATATACATCATACATATAACATATATATATATATTATATATTATATTATATATATATATATTGTATATATATAATAAATGTTGTGTATATATATAATTATATATATATATATTATATACACACACGACACAACACACACACTACACACACCCAAATATATCAACACATACCAATATATACATATACATACATAATTACGTATATGTGTAATATAATCATATATATATATATATATATTAATATAGATATATACACACATCACATATACCCTTATATATGCATATACATATATATACATATTATATGTAATATACATATACATATATATATATACATCAAATAACACACTCTCACATACATACATATATAAATGCATATATATATATATATATATATATATATATATATATAATATATATATGTTATATATATAGTATATATATATATATAATATAGTAATGTATATATATGTATGTTGTATGTATGTATGCATGCATGTATATATATGTACCGTGCATGTATGATTATGTATGTGTGTATATATGTATGTGTGTGCGCGCATGTATGTATGTTTATATGTACCTATATATATATATATATATATATTGTATATATATATATATATATATATATATATATATATATATAACGTGTTTTATTTACAATTGTCTGTGTATGTATTATGTATGTATGTATATATATATATATATATACACCACACACAAGAGCCACACAGACACACATACAAACATGTACATATAGATACCATATATAAACAAATGTTTTCCATATAGATATATATAATATAATTATAATCAATATATATCTATATAGATATATATATATATATATATATTATAATATATATAATATATATATATATATACATACAAACATATAGATATTCTATGTATATGTATATGTACATATATATATATATATATAAATATACGATAGATATGCATATATACATATATATATGTATATGTATATATCCCATATTATAAATATATTTTATTTTTTTTTGTATTTATATATTATATATATATTTCATATGTATATATAAATATATTTTAAGCATATTGATATATATATATATATATATATATAATATATAGATAGTATATATATAATCTATATATAATATATATATCATATATGTTTTGTATATATATACAACAACACCACCTCTCAATGCGGGTTCTGCTTGCACGTGGTTTTGGTGAGATCAGATGTGGGCAGCTCTACTCTACCGACATCCCTACCGTAGAGAGGTTGAATCCGGGAAAAGTCCCGCCCACACAAAACAAGAGTTTGTGAACAGTTTTATCATACACTTGTGCACATATACGTAAACACACACCACACACACCACACACCGAGATATATATATATTATATATATATATATATATATATATATATATATATATATATATATATATATATATATATAGATGTGTGTGTGTGTGTATGTATACACACACACACTATATTACAGTACATACATACATAACATACATATATATATATATATATTATATATATATATATATAGATATATATGTATATAATATATATATATATATATTATAGTACATATGCTAAGTTATACATATACATTATATATGCATATACACATACATATATATATCCTCCGGATTCCGGATCCATGAAACAACATCATCTTCCAAACCTTCATCCGATCCTGCTTTATACATGGCTTCATGCATGTGGCATAGATATATATATATATATATATTATATATATATATATATATATATATATATATATATATATATGCATATATAATATGTATTATGTTATATAATATATATATATATATTACTATAGTGTATATATATACTATATTTTATATAGATTATATATATATATATAATATATATAGTTATATATATATATATATATATCTATCATATATATATATATATATATGTCCATATATGTATTCTCGTACATGTATATACTGTAATATATATATATACGGTGTGATATATATATATATATATCTATCTATATATATTTATATATATATATATATTATATATATAATACGTATATATTATATTTATCATGTTTATGTAAGTATTTATGCATATGTGTTTTACAGACCACTATGATATAAACATATATCTATTTATATAGTATATATATTATAGATATTATTACATATATATATATATTTAGTATATATATATATGATGTATATGTATGTTTCTATTGTGTATATATATATATATATATATATATATAGATATATATATATATATATATATATATAATGTATATATATAGATATATTTATTTGTATAATGTATGTATATATGAATAATATATATATATATTATATATTATCCACATATCTATATATCTATTACATATTATGTACCCGATATATAGATATATAATATTTGTATATGTGATGTATATATAATATATGTGTCTATATCTATATATATACACACACACACACACATATATATATATATATATAATATATAATATATATATATATATATATATTTATATAATATATTGTTGTATCTATGTATAGTGCGTGTGTGTGTGTGTGTGTATATATATGTATATAGACACACATGCATACATGTACATATATATATATGAGAGAGATGTGGCGTATTGTGTGTATATGCTATATATTTATATATATTATATATATATATATATATATATATTATATTTAATTTTATATATATATATATATATAGTATATATATAATACATTTATATTATATTATATATATATATATATATATATATAAATATATCTATAGTCTATATATATATAATCTATATATATATATTATATATATTATATATATATTATGTATACTAATATATATATAGATATATATATACTAGAGATAAATATATATATATATATATGTATATCTATATATAAATATGTGCATACATACATATGCATATACATATATCTACTGTTGCTTTAGCTTCACTAACATCAGCAGCCTATTTCTATGCGGGTCTTACAAAAAAAGGATTAGGTTATTTTGGTGGATACGTTCAACCAACTCCAATTCTTTTATCCATTAACATCTTAGAAGATTTGACAAAACCTCTATCGCTTAGTTTTCGACTTTTTGGAAATATATTGGCGGATGAATTAGTAGTTCTTGTTCTTGTTTCTTTAGTACCTGTAATGGTTCCTATACCTGTCGTGTTCCTCATATTATTTACAAGTGGTATTCAAGCTCTTATTTTTGCGACTTTAGCAGCAACTTATATAGGCAAATCCATTGAGGGCCATTATTGATTAGTCTTACGAAGAGTCCTTTTTTTAGCTTAGATCAAGACAATATATGTGTGGCTCAAGGTACTCTATTATATCAGGATAATCTCTTTCTATTTTCCAAATATACAAATGTAGTCTACGATAATAGAAAACGATCTTCGAGAAGTTTCAACTAAGGGGGAGTTGGTTAGTAGAGAGGGGTCGCGCCAGGCATGTGGAATCCACTGGATATAAGTAAACTCTTGTAAATTAGATATTTCGAAGAATGATTCAGAAATCTGATTGAATTTAAGATAGAATGGGCGGTTTACATTATGCAACAAAGATATGTACATTTGATATTAGATATTGACAAGTTATATATTAACTAATATTTCTATTTAATTTGCCGTGCTTGCCTAAATTAAGATAGGTATGGTATGCCAGTCGAAGCCCTTCCGTTTCGTTTATGACTGTGAATTGAATGAATAAACAGAGAAAATAAAGAAAAAGATCGAAGAATGATTTGAAAAAGAAATGAAAAAATTCAAGTTGGATTGATTTGGAAAAACGGTACAAATAGGAACTAAAGAAGATGAAGTCTTTCTAATGATCTAATGATAATAATATTCTTATTTCTACTTTAATTTGGATTTTTTAGTTTTTTTGACCAGGTGAATGTTAGCAATAGAATAATAAAATCATAATTCATTAGTTGATTGTATCATTAACCATTTCTTTATTTTTTTGGGGGAAGGAACTCATCATGAATCCACCGATTTCTGCCACTTCCATTATTGTTGCTGGATTAGCTGTAGGACTTGCTTCTATTGGGCTTGGAATTGGTCAAGGTACTGCTACGGGCCAAGCTCTAGAGGGTACTGCGAGACAGCCCGAGGCAGAGGGAAAAATACGAGGTGCTTTATTGCTCAGTTTGGCTTTATGGAAAGCTTTAATAATTTATGGATTGGTTGTAGCATTGGGGCTTTTATTTACGAATCCTTTTGTTTAATCTAATAAAAGAAAAAGAAATAGGAGAAATGTATGTTGATTTTCGGGTATTGGACTTGCAAGTTGCTCTTTCACATTATATCAAAATAACGTTCCTACACAATTACTTATTCGTTAAGAAACTAACATACGGGAAGGACTAATTTTAGGATGAGGAATTAGTGTTAGCCACTCCCTTTCTTCCTTCCCCTTTTTAGTCCAAAGGAGAAGCAACAAAACAGGTATTTTGCAATTCACATGAAATCTAGTACCTAATTCTATTCCAATAAGCAATAAGAATAATACTTATTTATTACTTATTGGGAATCTCAATTGGAACAAGACAATTCATTTCGAAATTGAATTGATTTTCTATATTAGAAATAGCAAAGAGGTGAAGGAATACAATGATTTTTTAAGTTTATCTATAAGAGGAGCTCATATGAAAAATGTAACCGATTCTTTCATTTTCTTGGGTCACTGGCCATCTGCCAGGAGTTTCGGATTTAATACCAATATTTTAGCAATAAATCCAATAAATCTGAGTGTAGTGATTGGTGTATTGATCTTTTTTGGAAAGGGAGTGTGTGCGGGTTATTTATTCAAGCATAGGTTGGATTCAATCAGCTGTACCACTTTTTTTTTTTCTTTATAACTAGGGCTGAAAGGTACATGATTTCGCGAATCACTTCTGAATAAATAAACAAATCATATGTAAGAACCATAGCATTTCGCGATTTGTTGGTAAATAAACTTTGATTCTCTATCAACCAATAATGGGGGACCTTTGACATGGTTAAAGCTAAACCATTTGAAGTCTAAACACAGCATGGTATTCTTTCTACCACTATGTTAATGCCGAAATGATAAAAAAAAATAGTTTGGATTCGGAATTTATCTATATAGAGCACTTATGTTGATAAAATGATTTGAACCCTTTATTGGAAAAATGTTCATCCTTTTTTTTTATTAATATTGATAGTAAATAAATGTCAAGCGCTGAGTTGATGATCTACATATAAAGTAAGACAAATTTTTGGATTTGAAGTGAAGAAAAAAAAAACAACTTTGCTGTCAGTTACTTATTTTTTAGTTTTTATTTGGTCAAAAGAGTCCTCTGAATATTCTTGTCTTTTTCTTTTATTAGAGATACTTTTTTTTGGAATATGAATAGAGAAGAGAGGATAGCTTCATCACATTCAAAAAAGAAATGGAAATTCACAATAAATAATTGAAGTAATTGAACGTGAGAGCCAAATGAATTGAAATATTCAAGTTTGGTTCGGGAAGGGATCATTAATATTTGAAATGAATGGTAAGATAATCTACTTTCATTAAGTGATTTATTAGATAATCGAAAACAGAGGATCTCAAATACTATTCGAAATTCAGAAGAACATTAATATTTGAAATGAATGGTAAGATAATCTACTTTCATTAAGTGATTTATTAGATAATCGAAAACAGAGGATCTCAAATACTATTCGAAATTCAGAAGAACTGTGCGGAGAGGCCATTGAACAGCTAGAAAAAGCCCGGGCTCACTTAAGGAAAGTAGAAATGGAAACGAATCAGTTTCGAGTGAATAGATATTCAGAAATAGAATGAGACAAAATGAATTTGATTAATTCGATTTATAAAACTTTAGAACAATTTGAAAATCACAAAAATGAAACCATTCATTTTGAACAACAAAGAGCGATTAATCAAGTCCAACAATGGCTCTTTCAACAAGCCTTACAAGGAGCTCTAGAAGCTCTGAATAGTTGCTTGAACAACGAGTTTCATTTACATACCATCAATACTAATATTGACATGTTTGGTGCCATGAAAGAAATAACTGATTAGTAGGTATTATTATTTTTTGTTTTCAAAAAAAGAATTATATTAAGAAAGACTCATGGTAACCCTTCGAGCAGACAAAATTAGCAATAATATCCGTGAACGTATTAAACAATATAAGCGAGAAGTCAAGATTGCAAATATTGGTACTGTATTTCAAGGAGGCGATAGCATTGCTCGCATTCACGAGCTTGATGAAGTAATGGCAGGTGAATTAGTAGAATTTGAAGAGGGGACAATAGGCATTGCTCTAAACCTGGAATCCAATAATGTTGGTGTTGTATTAATGGGTGGCAATTTAATGATACAAGAAGGAAGTTCTGTAAAAGTAACAGGAAGAATTGCACAGATACCCATGAGTGAGGCTTATTGGGTCGTGTTACAAATGCTAGCTAAACCTATTGATGGTAGAGGTGAAATTTCGGCTTCTGAGTCTCAGTTAATTGAATCTCCTGCTCCCGGTATTATTACGAGATGTTCCGTATATAAGCCTCTTCAAACCAAGCTTATTGCTATTGATTCAATGATCCCCATAGGGCGTGGTCAGCAAGAATTAATTATTGGGGATAGACAGACTGGAAAAACAGCAGTAGCCACAGATACGATTCTCCATCAACAAGGCCAAAATATAATATGTGTTTATGTAGCTGTTGGTCAAAAAGCATCTTCTGTGGCGCTAGTAGTTACTATCTTCTGGGAAAGGGGAGCAATAGAATACACTATTGTGATAGCCGAAACGGTGGATTGCCCCGCTACATTATAGTATCTTGCCCCTTATATCGGTGCGGCGCTGGCTGAATTGATCCTGTAAGAGATTTGCTACAGAACGAATATGTATATTTTTCAAATGATTCATATCATCAAATGTACCTATTCCAAATTTCATTCCAATCAAAAGATCCACAGCTGCCAATATATCTCTCAGTAACAAAAAAATATTGTTTTGAGGTATATTAAGGTTTAGTCTCCGATTCATATTTCGTCGCCCAATCCATCCTAATTCGCATCTTTGTTAAAAGAATTTTTTTTTTTTGTAATTCCTTACATAAGGATTCCGAAAATACTGGGTCCCCACCCATGGAAGCAAATTTTTGATAAAACTCCAAAATGGCATTTTCTTTTGACCCAATTTTTTTTCTCCTTGTCATTGAGGAAAGACAAGAAAATTTTCAGGTAACAAACATTATCTAGAATTTCTCTTAAATTCAAAGCCATAGCTGACGATAGAACTAGAATAGATATTTTCTGTTTCCTACTCATACGAGCCCATATCCTTGCTTTTCCATCAATCTCTAATTCTGATCTTCCTCTCCAATCTGATATTATTGCGTCGGTATAGATCGAAATTTTGTTATGGTCCAATTCTGACTGGTAATAAATACCAGAGCTTTACAATAATTAATTGATCACAATTCCTACTCACACGACTCGTTGGGGTTCCATATTGATACAAACCAATCCATATGCTCCCATTTTTAATAAGATTCTCATTAGAATCATACAATTACTGTAATGTGCTTCTCCATGGGTATCTGGTAACCATGTATATAAAGGAATAATCGGTAATTTTACAGCAAAAGTAATAAAAAATCGAATATAGAATATTATTTCTAATGTCAGAGGATACGATTGATTAACTAATGTTTCAAACTTGAATGTTGGTTCATTGGAACCATATAAACCAACACCTAGAGCTCCCATTAATAGAAAAATGGAACCCCCTGTAGTATACAAAATAAACTTAGTAGCTGAGTAGAAACGTTTCTTTCCTCCCCGCATAGATAAAAGCAGATAAACAGGAATTAGTTCTAATTCCCACATTATAAAAGAAAGTAAAAGGTCTCGGGACGAAAATGATCCTATTTGACTACTGTACATTGCTAACATAAGAAAATAAAATAATCGAGAATCTCGAGTAGCTGGCCAAGCTGCTAAAGTAGCTAAAGTGCTGATAAATCCCGTCAGTAAAAAGGTTCCTATCGGAAGTCCATCTATTCCTAACCTCCAGTGAAAATCGAAAAAATGGATCCATTCATAATCTTTTGCCAATTGGATTAATGGATTGTCCGGCTGGAAATGATAGCAGAATGCGTAGGTTGTTAGAGGTGGCTCTAGCATTGAAATACATATAGTATGCCACCGGATAACCTTATTTCCTCTATGATGAAGAAAGAAAATAAAAGAACCTGCAAATATGGGCAAAACTACAATTGTAGTTAACCAAGGAAAATAATTCATGGTAAAGTCAAGATACACTTGAGCCAAAAAAATAAAACCTGTACCCGGAATTTATTTAATTAAGGTGTAGTATAGGTTTTTGTCAGTAAAAAAAAAAATCCAAATAGAATAGAATGGATTCAAGTGGACTTTTCTAAAATGTATCAATAAGCTAGACCCATACTGCGGTTGTTTCAGGCCCTAAATAAACTTGAACACTTAAAAAATCGGTTGGACAGGCAGATTCACATCTCTTACAACCAACACAGCCCTCTGTTCTTGGAGCAGAAGCTATTTGTTTAGCCTTAGATCCATCCCAAGGTACCGTTTCTAATACATCTGTGTGACAAGCTCATACACATTGAGTACACCCTATACATGTATCATAAATCTTTATTGAATGTGACATTGAATCTATTTTTTTTTTTAACTTCATTAATTTTCGATCTAGTTCTAGTAAAGGAAATGACCACATATTCAAACACCAAATGAATCAATGATTTATCAGAATTTTTGAATTAATCTACTTCTGGATTGGATCAGCTTATTAGAAAACAAATAAAAAGAGGAGGCCCAAAATACTTTGATTTATTCTATTTTGGAAAGTAATGATTATACCTTAAGGTGTCATACTTAGTAATCTAATTTAAATTGATGACTATTCAAATTAACATGCTTTTATTTGAGCTTTTGAAATTTTGAATTGACTGAATAATTCTTTATAACGTACTTTATCTTTTTTAAACAAATAAGCCAGTAGTCGTTGCCGTTTTTCTAGAATTTTTTGTATACCTCTCTGAAATTAATAGTTTTTTTGTGTAATTTCAAATGTGAAGTAAGTCTTTTTATCTTATTGCTAAAACGGAATACTTGAAATTCAACGGAACCCTTGTTTTCTTCTTTTTCTTCATGCGAAATAACATATATGAATGATTTTTTGGTAACAAAATTGAAACCTTTCCTTTTTTTTACCAAATATGGAATTTTGCGAATCAGTAATAATAATGCCAAGTATCTTTCTCTTCTATACATAATAATCCGGATTCCCTTATTCACTCATTTTCATAAAATGAATGAATAAAGAAAATTCAGTTGATTCTTTTCTAGATCTAATTGATGCGTTATCAAATTAGTATCATGTATTGAAATTGGATGTAAGATGAGGCATGTGCGCATCTATTTATCTACTGGATGATAAGGAATATCCAAGATAAATCTATCATAAATTAGTTTTTAATCGTGGATACATCTGTATTTTTTATATACTAAAACGACTACCTTTTTAAGCATGGATACATGCGCATTCTTAATATACCGTTATTAGTATCGAACCAATAACAATTCATACAAGCTAAATCTTCTAATCGATAATTGGGCTAAAGAAAGAGTTTGATAAGTTTCTTTTTATCTCGATCAAGATCTTTGCTTTTATCCAAAAAGTGACTACCTTTATTTACCCTATTCCCATTGCAATATACCTTCATGATATGGTTCTATTCCAGAAAAAAGATAAATATGACCAACAATAGTTCGAATGTATAAAAAAAATTTCTTTTTTTACGCTTCTTACTATTAGATAGTGACCATAAATTTTATGATAGGTGCCCAAAGATTCATAATGACCAAAATATCCAACAAGCATTAGCTCTCCCTCAAAAGGAGGTAATCTAGTCGCAACTTCCAGTGCGGCTACCTTGTTACGACTTCACTCCAGTCACTAATCTTGCCTTCGGCATCTATCTCCTTGCTGCGGTTAAGGTGCGGACTTCGAACATGGCCAACTTCCTTAGTGTGACGGGCGGTGTGTGTAAGGCTCGGGAGCGAATTCACTGCCGTATGGCTGACTGGCGATTACTAGCGATTCCTGCTTCATACAGGCGAGTTGCAGCCTGCAATCCCAACTGAGGATGGGTTTTTGGGGTTAGCTCATCCTCGCAGGACTGCAATCCTTTGTCCCGGCCATTGTAGCACGTGTGTCGCTCAAGGCATAAGGGGCATGATGACTTGACGTCATCCTTGCCTTCCTCCGGCTTAACACCAGCAGTCTATTCAGGGTTCCGAACTCAATGTTGGCAACTAAACATGAGGGTTCCGCTCGCTGCGGGGCTTAACCCAACACCTTACGACACGAACTGACGACAACCATGTGCCACCTGTGTTCGCGTTCCCGAAGGCACTCCTCTCTTTCAAGAGGATTCGCAGCATGTCAAGCCCTGGTAAGGTTCTTCGCTTTGCATCAAATTAAACCACATGCTCCACCGCTTGTGCGGGCCCCTGTCAATTCCTTTGAGTTTCATTCTTGCGAATGTACAGGCGGGATACTTAACGCTTTAGCTACAATACTGTACAGGTCGATACACACAGTGCCTAGTATCCATCGTTTACGGCTAGGACTACTGGGGTACCTAATCCCATTCGCTCCCATAGCTTTCGACTCTAAGTGTCAGTATCGGTCCAACAGAGTGCTTTCACCATTGGTGTTCTTTTCAATCTCTATGCATTTAACCGCTCCACCGGAAATTCCCTCTGCCCCTACCACACTACAACTTCTCAGTTTCCACCGCCTGTCAAGGGTTGAGCCTTGGGATTTAATGAGGGACTTAAAAAGCCACCTACAGGCACTTTATGCTCAATCATTCCGGATAACACTTGCATCCTCTGTCTTACCGCAACTGCTGGCACAGAGTTAGCTGATGCTTATTCCCCAGATACCGTCATTGCTTCTTCTCCGGGA
>JAKOGI010003845.1:15000-40188 GCA_029747015.1 Carnegiea gigantea
ACTCGGTATGAAATATCACATTGTTAGAGGAACTCAAGATGCTGTCGAAGTAAAGGATCATCAACAAGGGCGTTCTAGTGCATTGTAGATTCTTATCCAATGTCATTTGATGATGCCATGTGCATCGCTAGAAACATGTGAAGTGTATGGCTAACCCAATAACAAAAATTTTGTAAGGGGACTGGAGCAGGCTACCATGAGACAAAAGATCTTCTCTCTAAAAAGATTCGATTCAGAACTATTATATGTTCAAGGTTCAATATTGAAATAAATCCAGAGGTTTTCCCTGACTTTGTTCGTGTCAACAAACAATTCGAAATACCTCAACTTTCTTAGAATAGGTCTGAGTCAAATAGCAATGATTCGAAGCACTTCTTTTTATTTGTATACTATTTTGCAAACCCAAGGACTTAATCGTATGGATATAGAAAATACAGGATTTCCAATCCTAGCAGGAAAAGGAGAGAAACGGATACTCAATTTAAAGTGAGTAAACAGAATTCCATACTCGATCTCATAGATACATATCAAATTTTGTGAAAAATCGTATTCGATGAAAGTTGTATGTATGGCTTGGAGGGAGATCATTTGAGAGCCACCCTATAATATAGGGTCAAAAAGCCAAAATAAGTGATTTTAGCCCTTATAAAAAGAAAACTGATTCTTGAACCCCTTTCATGCTCATGTCACGTCGAGGTACTGTAGAAAAAAGAATTGTAAAATCCGATCCAATTTATCGTAATCAATTAGTTAACATGTTAGTTAACCGTATTCTGAAACACGAAAAAAACCATTGGCTTATCAAATTATCTATCAAGCCCTCAAAATGATTCACCAAAAGAAAGAAATAAATTCACTACCTGTTTTACATCAAACAATACGTAGAGTTGCTCCTTGCATAGCAGTAAAAGTAAGGCATGTAAAGGGATTGACTTGTCAAGTTCCCTTTGAAATAGGATCCAAACAAGGAAAAGTACTTGCTGTTCGTTGGTTATTAGGGGTAGCCCAAAAACTTCCGGGTCAAAATATGGCTTTCAAATTAAGCTCCAAATTAATGGATGCGCCAAAGGGCGTGGCAGTGCCATACGCAAAAAGGAAGAGACTCATAGAATGTCAGAGGCAAATAGAGCTTTGGCACATTTTCGTCGTTATTCCGTTAACACAGTATCTATATGGAGACCTAGATCCATACATCTCGATCGGAAAAGAGTCAATAGAAAAAGAAAGAATCAGAATTGATTCATATATTTCTTACTTTTCTCGAAACAAACAAAAGATGAAAGAAAAATCATGGATCAACTAAGCCTTCTAGGGAATTAGCTTAAGAATAAGAAAGAGGAATCTCATGGAAATACCATGGAATAAGGTTTGATCATATTCATGGAGATTTCGTAAATATTCCTTTCAAAAATAGAAGGTTCGAAACAATTGGGATTTTTTTGGAGATTGGATGTGGTTACTAATTCATGATCTGGCATGTACAGAATGAAAACTTCCTTCTCGATTCTATGAGCATTTTTATGAAAGCGTTTCATTTGCTTCTCTTCGATGGAAGTTTTATTTTTTCAGAATGTATCCTAATTTTTGGCCTAATTCTTCTTCTGAAGATCAATTCAACCTCTGATCAAAAAGATATACATTGGTTATATTTCATCTCTTCAACAAGTTTAGCAATGAGCATAATAGCCCTGTTGTTCCGATGGAGACACGAACCTATGATTAGCTTTTCGGGAAATTTCCAAACGAACAATTTGAACGAAATTTTTCAATTTCTTATTTTACTATGTTCAACTCTATGTATTCCTCTATCCGTAGAGTACATTGAATGTACAGAAATGGCTCTAACAGAGTTTCTTTTACTCGTATGAACAGTTACTCTAGGGGGAATGTTTTTATGTGGTGCTAACTATTTAATAACTATCTTTGTATCCCTAGAATGTTTCAGTTTATGCTCCTACCTATTATCTTAATATACCAAGAAAGATGTACGGTCTACTAAGGCTACTACGAAATGTTTACTCATGGGAGGGGCAAGCTCTTCTATTCTGGTTCATGGTTTCCCTTGGCTATATGGTTCATGTGGGGGAGAGATCGAGCTTCAAGAAATAGTGAATGATCTTATCAATACACAAATGTATAACTTCCCGCGAATTTCAATTGCGCTTATATTCATCATTGTAGGAATTGGGTTCAAGCTTTCCCCACTCCCTTCTCATCAATGGACTCCTTACGTATACGAAGGAGTGTGGTTCGCTCGAGAAATTCCTACCTCTCTATCTACCTCTGACAAATTCCTACCTCGCTCGAGAAACTCTATGGACATGCAAAAGGGAAATGCTATTCCTACTTGGACCAAGACATAACTTTTACTTGTTCTAATAACAATTTAGGTAAAGCAGGGTTAGGAACAACAAATCTCTTTACGATATCCATTTTACAAGTTAGTTATTGCGGGTAGTTCCAACAAACGATTAGATAAATGACGTAGACCTGAATTCTCGATGTAGATGCTACATAGTGGGTTCTCATCCTTCAGAGATTACGAGTTGAATAGGAGCATCCGTCGATAAAAGCATCACCGTAAGATGATAATCGCATGCCTATTGACAACGAATCAAATTAGATGGTTCTATTTCTCAATCTTTCTGACTTACTCCTACGGAACCAAGATTGAAAAGATTGAAGAAATCAACAGTAACCCATAAATTTCCGAACTACCTTTATTTACCCTATTCCAGAAAAAATAAACAATAACCCACAAATCAATAGTAACCCATAATTACACTATATATATATATATATATATATATATATATATATATATACATATATATATATATATATACACATACATATATATATATATAAATATATATATATACACACACATATATATACAATATTATATACATACATATATATATATATATATATATATATATATTTATATATATATATGTATGTATGTATATACATATATGTATATGTGTGTGTGTGTGTATAAATATATATATAAATAATATATATAGATGCAGTATATAGATGAGAATATATATATATATATATATATAATATCTAATATATATATATATATATATATATATAATATATATATATATATATATATATAGTATATATATATATGTCTATACTATATATATATATATATATATATATAGTATGTATATATGTATGTATATATATATATATATATATATATATATATATATGTATATACATATGTATATATGTATGTAATACATATACATACATAATTACATACATACACCATTACATACATATATATATAGATATAATATATTATATATATTACACACACACACACATACCTACATATATACATATATATATACAAATAATACATATATATATATATATATATATATATATAGATATATATATTATATATATATATATATATATATATAGATATATATATCTTGTTTTGAGGTCCGTTGGATTCAGCCTCTCTACAGGCAGAAATGCCGTGGAGGTAAGGTTACTCACATCTGGATCTCCCTAGACCCTGCGAAAGCGGGACCCACACTGAAAGGTGGTGTTGTTGTTGTTGTATACATACACACACACACCCACACACACACACACACACACACACACACAACATTATTTATATATGTCGATGTACATATCTATATATAGATATATGTATGTGTGTGTTGTGTGTGTGTGTGTGTGGTGTGTGTGTGTGTGTTTGGTCTATATGTATGTTGTTTGTACCACACATATTACACCACACAACACACACACACACCAGATATATATAGATTATATATATATATATATATATACTATATATACAAAACATATTGTATACATACATACATATATATATATATTATATATATATATATATATATATAATATATATATATATATATATATATATATATATGATATATATAGTATATGTGTATATATATATATCTATATATGTATATGTATGTACATATATACATATAAATATTTATATATATATTAATATATATGTATGTACACACCCACACACAACACACACACACACAACACCACATATATATTATATGGATATATATATATATATATATATAATATATATATATATAATATATATTATATATATATATATATATATAAATATATATATGTGTGTACATACATACATACTACATACATACATATATATATATTATATATATATATATATATATATATATATATATATATATATACACACACATAAATACATGCATACACGTACATGCATATATTCAAGCTTAGACTGATAATTGCTAAATTAGCTAAATCACGCTTAAAAGTAGCCTTGAAACGACCTAAGCACGCTTTAATTCGATGCATGTTAAGTTCAGTTAGTTCATGCCTAAAGTAACTTCGAATTAACCTAATAATATTTCGAATTAACATGTTAGCATTCGAATAGATGCTTGTTTAATTAAGTTAATTCATGAATCGATGCTTGTTTAATTAAGTTAATTCATGCCTAAAAAGTAGTTTCAACTTAACGTGTTAGCATTCGAATCGAAATATGTTGAGTTTAGTTAATTCATGTTCGTTTAATAACTTCGAAGTGAAATATGGATGTTTAGAATCAATATATGTACGCTTAGTTAATTCATATTCGTTTAGTAACTTCGAAGTGAAATACGAATGTTTAAAATCAATACATGTGCACTTAGTCAATTCATGCTCGATTAATACCTTCGAAAAGAAATAAGTATGCTCAGAATCGATACTTGTGTGATTAGTTAATTTATACTTGAACTGTGACTTCGAAATAAAAAAAGAGCACCTCGAATGCGATCAGATTCATGTTTGATTGGCTTGGTTGGTTCGTTAAGTGTTATTTCAAGTTAAGGCATTATAGACATATACGTAAATGTGGTTATATATATATATATCCTTGCGGTAACGCACTGCTGCATGGTGCTGCTTGCCCAAGTAAGTGCATAAACCCTATTACACGTCTCTTTATAAGTTTTCATGATAATATGTTATGATTATCTAATTAAAGACTGAGATGGTAGTTGGATGGTTTGAGGTAGAACTAGGAGTGGTTCGAGGTTCTTTGTGGTCGGTGCTTGTAAGGAGGGAGCCTGGGTTGCGAATTAACCGCAATCGTGTGGATTGTGAGGCCATGTATGGCTTATGCTGAGATTGATTGATTATGAAGTGTTTGAATGTGTTACGTGCAACACCTTTCCTTTATGTCATCAAGTTTCTTGTTGCGAGTGAGGGTGAGTTTGAAAAGTGAAGTTTTCATGTTTTTAACTAATAGTAGCCATACCTATTAGTGAACAATGGCCTATTTTAACTATGTAAACACAGTTTTGGGAGTGAACTCGCTTGAACGGGGGAATCCCAAAAAAATTTAAATAAAAAGAGAATGTGATGTATGAAAAAGGATTTCGCTGTGAGAGGCAGCAAAATTATTATGGCCCATACGCTTTAAATTGGCTAAGATAACATGTTTCGGACAATATGATATGAATGATGCCAGCCTAGGGGATAAATCTAGGTACTAGAAAACCCTAGAAGACCCTGACGAGGATAATGTAATGGTCCGATATGTTATATGTAGCCGTCCCGGGAGTAAGAGCTTAAGCATGAGCGTTAGGTCTTACTATGGGGTTGAGAATAGATCTCACCCAATCAGCACCCTGTAATGATCTTATGCCAGATGTAGTTTTCTAATAAGCGAAGCAAAGCAGTCGACATTATGCCATTTCAAGTATTTTAGAAAGAAAATTTTTATGGGCCATTAAGAGGCCAGATGAATGAAATGTGAAAAGCTTATAAGGGTCAATGTGCGATAGATACGAAAGAGATTTCTTTTAAAGAATATAAGCCTGAAGAGGCTAAGAAAAGAGTTTTTATGTGCCTTAAGAGGCAAAATGAAGTGTTTTCAGTAAAAAGAAAGAAAGCCATATGAGCATATTTCATGCATACCCTATGAATGAGATTTGAATGAGACTTGAAATGTGTGTGTGTCTTATGCATAGCATATGAATGAAATGCCAAGAAAAGTATGATTTTGAAAAGAGATAACCTTATGTGCACTTCGTATGAATGAGGTTTCATGCATAGTTTGAATGGAATGCTAAGTAGTTATGTTTATGAAAAAGAAAGATCCCTATGCTTAAGCTATGAAAAAGAAAGTTTCTACGCTTAGCCCTCGATGCTTGCTTATGTGTTTAAGTACTTGTTAGATAAGGAATTCAAGGGCCTAAAAATGAGTTTGAACCACTAAAAATGAAGTTCATGGATAGTGACCCTTCCTTGAGGATTTAAGAATGTCTAATATGATAGTAAAGTATAAGTACGTGGTATGTGACTATTATGAGCATTATTGCCTGCAACAGTTTTGGTTTTAAGGGGGAACACTCACTAAGCGTGTGGTTTCTCATCCCATTACCCTTTCTCCCTTTTCCTAGGTTTTCTTCATGACAGGAAAAAGTTGAGTCAGCTATGCCGAAATGGAAGTTACCCTTGCTTAAAGGGAGATAAATGTGCCTATAGTGAAGTAGTCTCGCTGCTTGATGATGTTATAGAATGTATTCTTAGTTTGTAAACATATGTAAACCTAGTATTCTAGTTTATGTAATGCATATGGTATAAAGGTCGCTCTGTATGGCCGTATGAGCCAACTATCTACTTAGTTAGATGTCCTCTTGGCCAATGTTAATTATGTTTTGGGATATAAACCCCAATACTTCGGTTGTATGAGTCGTTGAGTTGTATCTTTCATTTCTTCTTTATTAATGAACTATATTGTTTGAGTATTCCAAGCGAATTGCTCGTTGAGTTATGAACTCCGGTGCGTAGCCGTTGAGCTTATTTTAAAATGTTGTATGCTTTCGTTGACTGCAGGGGTTAATTATAAGGTTTTTAGCCCAGAAACGGTCAGTTTTTAGGGAAAACTCTGTCCGTTTCACCCCAGAAATTAGGTAAGAAGTAAGAAAACGTAATGCTCCTGGCCGTAGGGGCTGGGTGTTACATTGATGGTATCAGAGCAAGGTCCTGCGACCATAGGCCACAACCTGAGTCTTGCATCTCATATAGTTGCCTTGGAACGCATTCATGATGACATGGTACATGCCTGCCTTGTGTGCAAATGTGAGTTTTTATGTGAATGTTAGTGCATTTACCTGGTTAGGTGCGGCTTGGGTGAGCTTATTGGCTGGACGAAAGAACCATTTGCTAAGGTGTAGGCCGAGTGGCTCATATTCTTGTGGGTAAGCTAAGTGTTAGCTCGATCAATGTTGTTTCGCTTATATACCTTAGTGATTTTAATCGAAAGTTTAAAGAACATATGATTTGAATTCGAATGGTTGGAAAAGCCTTAACTCTCAGCTCATCTTTGCCCCCTGAAGTATGATTTGCTCCTCGGACCCCATAATGGAGTGAGCAGACGTACTCAAAGGTTGGTATTGAGAGAGCTAGAACCAGTTAACCATGCTTTTATTAAAAACAAAGAGATTTAAAATAGATAAGCTATTTTTCATCCTGTGAAACTCAAGATTTTGAGATGGTAATGCCGTTTTGACTGTCGTGCGAAGTTTATCTTACACCAAAGGATTAGCTTTCTGTTAGTAATGATGAGAGAGTTTAGATTCACAAATACGCGCCCTTATGTGTATCAAATGTTGCTTGTAAATGTATATGTGCTAAGATGTGTACGCCCATATAATCCTTCGTAATGGGCTAGGAAAGGAATGATGGGAAATTAGTTGCTATGATTGATAATCCTACTAAATGATACCTTGCTGTTGTGAATTTTGAATTGCCTGAGCGAAATTAGGGGATATTTTTGCATGCCTGCTCGAAAAACCAAATGCTAGTGGTAGGATCTTGGTAAACATTGCCCAAGTGTGCCTATTGCTCCCCTTTCTTTCCATTATTGCCTAAGCTGTGCATTACTTGCATTCTATTATACGGATTATTATTTGTGAATGGGTGACGATGTTTTGGCTCAAACGAACCCTAATGCACCCAGAAAGCGAAAGAGAGGAATAACCTAGCAGGCTTCAGAATTGTACATAGTAAACGATCCCTAATAAGGTAAGCGACCTGCAGTAAGACTCCTATAATCATCTATGGGATAGGTGTACCCTGTAACACCTCAACTGGTACCCATAAGACCATTAATGTCGACCGTACTCAAAACGAACATAGCCAAAGCATTGCACACAGCCCAAAGCCTATAGAAGCTTATATAGTTATTTAAGTTCATTTTTTGTAACCAATTATATGTTTTATGAATGAGTTGTTGCACGTCTGGGAGTTCGCTTGACTTGAGTTTGGTTTGGTATGTGACTTGATTTCTAGATGATTTAAGTTTTGTAATTCATGACATGGCATAGCCTCTAACTCGTTGCTTGCATTCCGTGAATTCTATGACTTCATGTTATAGCTAAGTAACTACATGTGCCCGTATTTGAAGCATGATGAGATGACCCTAGAAACATGCATTCATGTATTCTTGCCCTTATATGTTTGATCAGAATAGCATAGAGGAGGCGTGTGGGCCCATAACCCTTCACTCGTATGAATTGATGACTTAAGAGACAATCAGTTCTAAGTAGGGACCTTAGGAAAAGTCTCCCCACCATCAAAACCATCGACTTACATTATACCTTAGCATTTCCATCTCAAAGTTATTCTTATCGACATGATATGCTAGTTTATGTTGTTCGTGATTCTTGATCTTTAGTGCTTTGTTGTGAACCCCTACGTGATGTTCATGTGAATTCAAGTGTTACTCCGAGTTCCTTCGTTGTCCCTGTGATGTAATTTGATGTCTCTGCTATCTTAGTGTGATATGGTAACTTCTCGTAAATGATTTAACTTTAGATTGATCTAATATCTTCATGTTTTAGAACGAACCTAATTAAGTTAACACCTTCATACGACCTTGACATGTCCTGTCTAAGTTGCCATGAATGGAATGCTTAAAAGTTAGATGGCATCGACATAAAAACACAGAAATATCGGTCATATAAGCCTTCGTACTGTAAATTGCCTGCCATATGTACCTTAGCCGGTTTCATGTTACATCCAACTCCTAGGCTTAAGAATGTCGAATTGCTGATACTATTGTTGTAATTTTCCGTAAGTATACGGTTTAACGTCGTAATAATTACGGGTATCGTCCTCAGGGATGGCTTATGAAAATAAATTACCAAAAATTCTAATCTAATTAAAACTTGATGCTAAACTAACCGGCTCCAAAGTCTAGTCATGGCACAAATTAATGGACCAAATGAACACGATTAATTCACAAAATTAAAAACTATACTCTAATTTTTGCAGGGTCGGCAGCCAGAATAAGAAACACCAAATTGCAAATAACTTCAACCACTAACACTTTGCCTTAATTGTCCAATCAAAACAAACCTGTTCTCTACTGTAGCAGCCTAGATCGAGCACTCTCGAATCCATAAGTTCTAATTCTGAGCTCTGGATTTCCAACTAAGTGAACAAGCCTAACATTCAAGCTTCACAAATCATGAACTGATACTTCAATTTGACAACTAAATTTGTGAGAAACAAATCAAATGCATGAACTGAAATCTACTCCCTTAACTCAATTTGCCAACTCAAATCTGATTCCACAATTTGAGAACTATAATCTATTACTGAAGCTAAAAACAAACGAAATTGAAGAATGAACAAATTATCAACTGAAAGCTCTACGCTAATCTCTACGCTGTGTTTTTTTTTTTTTTCCCCCTCTTTCAACCTCCATTTGAAGCTCGCCCACTGTGCCCATTCGGATGCTTGAAATGGTCTATTGAAGATGATGAATGAGGGGAGAGAGAGAGAATGAATGACGGTTATGGTGAGGAAGAGGAAAAGCTACTACTATGGCCCTGTTTCGGTCCTCATGTTTTCGGTTGCTGGACTTATGCGAAGAAGAAGAAGAAGAGTAGGAGCGGAAGGGGAAAGGTGGCGTGGCATGAATGAAGCCATGAATGTGGTTGAATGATGGAGGAGAGAGGAAGGAGGTAACAGCTGAAGAGGAAGAAGAAGAGCCACGGACGTCTCTGTTTTACAGGGTCGAGAATGAAGGAGAAAGAAGAAGGAGATAGGGAGGGGCTGGGTATCACGTGTAGTGCACGTGCTCAGATAAATGAAAGGGAGAGAAGGAGAGATCAACATTGGGCTGGTGCAAGGAAAGGGGAAGAAATGAGAAGATGGGCCACGGCTGCTGCTGGGAAACAGGCGCAGAGAGGGGGAAAAGAAGGAAAGGAACGAAGAAGGGGAAAGGGAAAAGAAGAGCTCAGCTGGGCTAGATCTGGAAGAAGTGAAAGAGGTAGGCCCAAAGAAAGGAGAAGCAAAAGAAGGAGGAGCAGGGGGAACTGGGCTTCGGTGATGCACACCTCGGCCGGCCCAGAAGGAGAAAAAGGGAAAGGTAGGCTTGGGCTGCACAATTGGACCGTGAAGAAGGAATAGAGAGAAGGGCTTTGTGCTGGGCTTCATTCTCTTCCTTCTTCATTTCCCACTTGATCCAATATCAAGAAAATATGAACATTTTATCCAATTTTTCCAACTCTTCCATACTCCTACAAAATCAACAAAAAACATTATTAAAAATCTAATTTAACAATATATTTAGAGCAAATATTAGATGATAAAAGGGTATAAAGTATCATAATTTCAGGTTGAATAAATACCCCCTCACCTAAATTTTACTCGTCCTCGAGTAAAACAAAACTAAAAAGCTTAGAAAAATAAAAAAAAATTCTAGCTCACTTTTGTAGGAATCACGGTTGCACTTAGCATGTGCAACAAGCCCTTTAAACCCCTAGGTTACCCCTAGTAGACGAGTAAGGTCTCGTGAGGATTTGCAGAAGATATACCCACAAAATGTATAAAAGATAACGTAAACAAAAACTTGAAAATCTTTTTGGGTTTTGATTTTGTTTTTTTTCAACAACTGATATGTACAAAAGTGAGAAAAGATATATACACATTCTAATCAACTAAATCACCCATGTAGCAAAGATATTGGTATGCATATAAACATAATGTACTCATCAAAGCTCTCTACCCCATGAATGACATCCAAGCACTAACATTTCACCCCGCTGTACATCAAGACTTGGAATCCATCCCAGTGCTCGTGTATAATGTCTCATTATCCTAAGGCTTAGGCTTACCAAAATCAAACTTCCCACTTGATTAACACAAATTACATTATTGATTTATCAACAAAGGAAGCAAGTTTGTCCAATAGCAATATTGCCTCAAAGGGCAACACCCAGTAGCGCATGCCTCAGAGGGATGCTTGCCATTCCAAATTTCATTTTTTTTTCAGTTCTTTCTTTTTTTCTATTCTTTCTTTTTTTTCTTTCATTTTTTTTTCTTTGTTTTTTTTACTTTTTTTCAAAACAAAAATCAACATAATTGTGTCTAAAATAAGTGGGAGAGCCGATCATGCAAAACTAAGACCTTAAGACAATGAGAATGAAATAATAGGGATTGAATCACACAGCTATAATGAACAAATGGGGTTAGCATTAGAGCTAAGAAGGACACACCGAGGATAGAAACCTAACATGCATATCATGCGTACATACAGGCTAATAGTCAAAGTACAGGGGATTTAAGCTGATCAGAATAGTACAAAACTTTCCCAAAAATAAAACAAAAATCTTTTGGGGATTATCAAATTTTTTCCTTCTTTTTTCAAAAGTTCCCCACCCCCACACCTATTCCGAGTAATGTCCTCATTGGGAGTAGAAAGAACCAGAAAATAAAACTGAAAAAGAAAACAAATAAACAAGACTCATAAAGATATGACTCAAAATCAAATAATCAACATATATATACAAAAGAAAGACAAAAAGAACCAACTATAAAAAAGGAAAGAAAAGGGAAAAAGAGAAAAAGAATAGAAGAGAGAAGGGATGAAAAGAAGTTCTTAGCAAACTAGGTCGGGTCTTAAGTACACTCGAGCTATCATCTCAGCACATCACTGAGCAGGACTCGGCTCGCGGAGTATCCGACCCTCCACATCTTCTTTACTAAGCAACTCCAGAAATTGCTTCAATCTTTGGCCATTCACCTTAAAAGTAGTACCACTATCAGGGTCCTGAATTTCGATTGCACCATAAGGGAAAACACGTGAGACAATGTAAGGACCAGTCCATCGGGACCGTAACTTCCCTGGAAACAAATAAAGCCTAGAGTCATACAAGAGCACTTTCATGCCTGGGGCAAACTCTCTCCAAAGGATACGCCTATCATGAAACAACTTCGCCCTCTCCTTGTAAGAACAAGCACTCTCATAAGCCTCGGTTCTAATCTCATCAAGCTCATTCAGTTGCAGTCTACGCTCCTCACCAGCCTCAGTCAAGTCATAGTTGAGTTTCTTAATGGCCCACCAAGCTCTATGCTCTATTTCCACAAGAAGATGACAACGCTTACCATAAACAACCCTATAAGGTAACATACCTAAGGGAGTTTTGAAAGCCATCCTATAGGCCCAAAGAGCATCGACGAGTTTATCAGCCCAATCCTTTCTATTCTGACTCACTGTCTTTTCAAGAATTTGCTTAATTTGTCGATTGGACACCTCAACCTGACCACTAGTTTGGAGATGATAGGGGGTAACAAGCCTATGGACAATGGAATACCTCTTTAGTAAGGCATCAAAGGACCTATTATTGAAATGGGTACCCTGATCACTAATAATAGCACGGGGCATGCCAAATCTAGCAAAGATGTTTTCCCTCAAGAACTTCATAACAACTGTAGCATCATTAGTCCTAGAAGGGATGACTTCAACCCATTTAGACATATAGTCCACAGCTAGCAAAATATACTCATTCCCAAAAGATGATGGAAATGATCCCATGAAGTCTATACCCCACACATCAAAAACTTCCACCACAATGATGGGACTCAGTGGCATCATATCCTACCTGCTGATTCTACCTAACTGCTGGCACCTAGGGCAACTCTTACAGTACACAAAAGCATCCCTAAATAGAGTAGGCCAATAGAAACCACATTGAAGAACTTTGGCTGCAGTCTTCCTACCACTAAAATGCCCCCCATATGCCTGATCATGACAGAAAGAAAGGGTACTTCTCACCTCCTGGGTGGAAATACACCTATTAAAAACATTTAGTTAGCACAGCACTTAAACAAATCAGGATCATCCCAAATAAAGAACTTCACAAGGTGGAAAAACCTATCCCTATCATTCTTGGTCCAACCCTCAGGAATCCTACTAGCAACCAGGTAGTTTACAATATCAGCATACCAAGGATCAGGGTGGACAGCATACAATTGTTCGTCAGGGAAGCACTCAGAAACAGTTGACTCACTCTCTCTATCAGATAGAATCCTAGACAAATGATCAGCTACAAGGTTTTCAGAACCTTTCTTATCCCTAATCTCACAATCAAACTCTTGCAACAGCAATATCCATCTAACAAGTCTAGGCTTAGCATCCTTCTTAGAAAGAAGATGCTTAAGAGCAGAGTGGTTAGTGTAGATAATCACGTGAGACCCAATCAGATAAGGTCTAAACTTCTCAAACCCAAAGATTACAGCCAAAAATTCTTTCTCAGTCACAGTATAGTTCAGTTGGGCATCACTCAAAATGTGACTAGCACAATAGATCATATAGGGTTTTTTGCCAACACGCTGCCCTAAAACTACCCCAACAGCATAATCAGAAGCGTCACACATCAACTCAAAAGGCTCTCCCCAGATGGGAGGATGAAGAACAGGAGTAGAAGTTAAGGCCTCCTTAAGTTTAGAAAATGCCATAAGACATTCATCAGAAAAATGGAAAGGCATATCTTTAGCTAGTAAGTCGGACAAAGGCTTTGCAATCTTACTAAAGTCCTTAATGAAGCGACGATAGAAGCCAACATGTCCAAGAAAAGACCTCACTTCTTTCACACAGATGGGAGGGGGAAGATTAACAATCAAATCAGTCTTAGCCTTATCGACCTCAATTCCATCTTTAGAAATAACATGGCCTAAGACTATTCCCTTCCTAACCATAAAATGGCATTTCTCCCAATTCAAAGTCAAATTTTGCTCCCTACACATTTCCAACACTTTTCTCAGGTTAGACAAACAGTCATCAAAGGAAGACCCAAATATAGAGAAGTCATTCATGAAAATTTCCAAGCAGTGTTCAACTAAATCTGAGAAAATAGAAATCATGCAACGTTGAAAGGTAGCAGGGGCATTACACAGTCCAAAAGGCATACGTCTAAAGGCATAGGTTCCAAAGGGACAGGTGAAAGTAGTCTTCTCCTGATCCTCGGGAGTAATAGAGATCTGGGTATAACTAGAGTATCCATCTATAAAGCAATAGAAGGAATGTCCAACTAACCTCTCTAACATCTGGTCTAAGAAAGGACGGGGAAAATGGTCTTTTCTAGTGGCAGCATTTAATTTTCTATAATCTATGCAAACATGCCACTCAGATTGCACTCGAGTAGGGACTAACTCATTCTTGTCATTCCTAATCACGGTGATCCCGATCTTTTTAGGAACAACTTGAACGGGGCTAACCCACTCACTATCAAAAATTGGGTAAATGATCCCATGGTCTAACCACTTCAGCACTTCTTTCCTAACCACTTCCTGAAGAGTAGGGTTCAAACACCTTTGACGGTCATGGTAGGGCTTAGCATTGTCCTCTAGATGAATCCTATGTTACACAATGGAAGGACTAATGCCCTTAATATCCCCTATGGTCCAACCCAAAGCTTCCTTGTTCTCTCTAAGTAGGGCAATCAACTTAGTCTCTTGATCCCGTCTAGGTCAGAAGCAATAATCACAGGTAAAGATTCATTGGGGCTTAGAAATGCATACTTAAGAGAATCAGGAAGGGGTTTCAGTTCAAGAGCAGGAGGGGAAACAGATTCAGAAGCAGATTCAGAAGCAGCAGTGAGCAAACAATCAACAATAGAGCACAAGTCATCAAACTCAAAAGCGTCATACTCAGGTGCATCATTCAAAAGAAAGGACTTATACTCAACAGCAAACACATCATCATAAGCATCTTCAAGTGTAGAATCCTCTACCCAGTGAAGAGTAGAGAACTCCATATCATCAAAACTAGAGGGCTGCCTTTGCAGATTAAAAATGTTAAGCTCTAAGGTCATGTTACCAAAAGACAGTCTCATCATGTCATTCTTACAATTAATGAGGGCATTGGCAGTAGCCAAGAAAGCACGCCCTAGAATCACAGGGACTTGACTAGCTAAGTTAGACACCGTCTCAGTCTCAATCACAACAAAGTCCACAGGGTAAATGAATTCACCCACTCGGATCAGCACATCCTCAACTATCCCCCTAGGCAACCTGGTTGACCTATCAGCTAATTGAATTACCATCTTAGCAGGCTTAAGCTCACCTAACCCTAGCCTTTTATACTCAGTGAAGGGAATCAAGTTGACACTATCCCCTAAATCAAGCAAAGCTCTATGAATGAGCTGGTCCCCTATAACTATAGAAATAGTAGGGCAATCGAGGTCCTTATACTTCACTAGGATCTGATGAGATAGAATAAAACTAGCACTAGAAGCGAAGAAAGCCTTCTTAGGGACATTGGTAGCTCTCTTGGTTGTGCACAGATCCTTTAAAAACCTAGCATATGGAGGCATCTACTGAATAGCATCGAGCAAAGGAATGTTGATCTTGACTTGAGAGAAGGTCTCTCTCATCTTCTCAACGTGGGCTTGGTCTTTCTTCTTAAGCCTATAGGAAAAAGGAGGCAAAGGCATATGGACTTTCTCAGAAGAAGAAGGAGAAGAATGACCCTTAGAAGGAGATGGGTCAACTGACTCAGAGGGGTCTTTCTTCTTAAGCTCCTCTTTTTTATATGGTGACTCAGGAAAGGGAGGAGTATTAGAATCATTAGGGACACCATCAGTAATATCCCCTGGCTCACTAGATGAACCAGTCTCTGGAGGTGAAGAAGAAGAAGAAGAATTCTCGAAGAATTGGTGAGGATACCTGCAGGGCTCATTAGGACTTCTAACCTGGTTATCAATCTCTCGACCAGAACGAAGAGATATTACTGCATTCACTTTCCTCATAAGCTCACTAGGGTTACCAGAAGAAGAAGCTGCGTGACTCTTAGAGTTCACCTCAGGCTGACTTGGAAAAGTACCTGGCTCCCTAGAAGATGATGCTAACTGGGAAAACTGTTCAGTCATCATTCTCATCATTCTTTCCATGTTAGTATTAATCATTCTCTCCACATTATTATTAATTCTCCTCTCCATTTTAACAATATCACTATAACCAGGAGGAGGTTGAACTTGAGCTACAGGAGGTGGAGGTCTAGATGCATTAGGTGCACCTGGAAAAACCGGTCTCTGAAAGGAACTAGAAGGGTGAGAGATGGGCTGGGAGTTAGGAACCGTAGCATTTAGTCCATTACTCCAAGAGAAGTTAGAGTGATTTCTCCACTCTGGATTGTAAAAAGGAGAGAAAGGGTCATTCTTAGGTCTCTGAAAGGCCATACTTGCTTGCTCTTGCCCAGTTGCTAACTGGTGAGCAAAGTAGGGACAAGCCCTCAATGAATGATCTAAGGCCTGATAATAGGAGCAAGACACTGAAGAGGTTTGAGATAACTGAGTCATTTATGGAGTCAATCCTTTCATCATATTTTCTAAAACAGCAATCTTAGACTCTAAGTGACTTACATCAAAAACAGAATGTAACCCACCTCTTACAATCCTAGAACTTAAGCTGTCATCCTGGGCAGTTTTCCACTGCATAGTTTTCTCAGCTAAGTCCTCTAAAAATTTCCAAGCATCTGTGGCGCTCTTAGAAAGAAAGCCATCCTGACACATAGACTCTACCATGGTCCTAGTCTGTTGGTCAAGTCCTTCATAAATAATCTAGCACAAATGTGCCTAGTCTAGACCATGATGGGGATACTAGGCTAGCAAATTTTTGAACCTATCAAAATATTTTCAAAATGAGTCCATATCTAGTTGCACAAATTAATTGATTCATTCCTTAGCTTAACAGTCTTGGCATTAGAAAAATATTTTCTTAAGAATAATTTCACAAAATCATTCCAAGAAGTTACAGAATTAGCAGCCAAGTCATACATCCAACGTTTAGCAGAATCTTTCAAAGCAAAAGGAATTAATTTTATGCGCACAACATCAATGGAAATATTAGAAAAATGCATCATAGAATAGACTTCTGCGAATTCCCTCAAAAACAAATAAGCATCCTCTAAGCCAGTAAATTTAAGGAGCATCTGAGTATAGTGAGGTCTTAATTCGAAGGTCACATTGGGTCCAAGGTCAGGTATAGTGAAGCAAGATGGCAAAGCAATCCTAGAAGGGTAGAAAATCTCACTCAAAGGTCTTTCTTGTGCCATTTCTTCGATTCTAGGCTTGGGGTCAGATTCGGGTGTTAATTCAATTTCGGGGTCAGGCTCACTCCTAAAAAGTCTATGATTTTCAGGATTTCTAACCTAACCAGTCATATAAATCCAACGCCCTCACCCAAGGTTCTATTTTTGGTCTTTTTTTTTTCTATATTTTTTTTTGTCTTTTCTTTATAGCCACAAAATGACAAAACAAAACAAAAAGAGTGAAGCAAACCTAAAAACAAGTTACAAACAGAAAATAAATAATCTAACACAACCTAAACAGAAAATAAGTAAAACTCAAACAAAAGCACAACACAAAGAAGATTAAAATAAATAAAACTACACATAAACAACCTAATTCTCTAAATAAAATTTAAAATAGAAAATAAGACTCCTAAAATTAAAACTAAATATATAGAAAAATCCATACAATCACAAGGGACATAAATATAATTTTTTTCGAATTTTTTGGCCCCCGAATAGTGCAAAAAATACAAATATAAAATTAAGTCCAAAATTCACAAAAAACTCATGACAACTCCAAAAATTCCACAAAAATTCACACAAACTCTAAAAACTATTCCGAATCTAGGAAAAATATCAAAATAGCAACAATCACACCAGAATGGGCCCAGAAAATTCGAATGGAGTGCAAAAATTGGTTAAAAATAAGCACTTTTAAATAATTCCGGATCAGTTCTATTTTGCTTCTTTCGCTGCACAAAAACAAAATTCGTTAGTACTGTTTTTTCAACAATGAAAGCATCTAAAAATTACAATTAAACTAATCTTAACAAAAACAAAAATCAAAATGAAAATATAAACTAAATTCAAAATTAAAATTGAATTAAACTACTAAAACAAAAATAACGACTCAACTAAAACTAAAACGAAAACGACTCTAACGACCCTAATAATCAAACTATGACTCAATGTAACCAGATTTCACAACGCTATCCCCGACAACGGCACTAAAAACTTATTGTAATTTTCTGCAAGTATATAGTTTAACGTCGTAATAATTACGAGTATCGTCCTCAGAGATGGCTTATAAAATTAAATTACCAAAAATTCTAATCTAATTAAAACTTGATACTAAACTAACCCACTCCAAAGTCTAGTCATGGCACAAATTAATGGACCAACTGAACACGATTAATTCACAAAATTAAGAACTATACTCTAATTTTTGCAAGGTAAGCAGCCAGAATAAGAAACACCAAATTGCAAATAACTTCAACCACTAACACTTTTGCCATAATTGTCCAATCAAAACAAATCTCTTCTCTACTGCAGTAGCCTAGATCGAGCACTCTCGTATCTAGAAGTTCTGATCTTGAGCTCTGGATTTCCAACCAAGCGAACAAGCCCAACATTCAAGCTTCATAAATCATGAACTGATACTTCAATTTGACAACTAAATTTGTGAGAAACAAATCAAATGCATGAACCGAAATCTAATCCCTTAACTCAATTTGCCAACTCAAATCTAATTCCACAGTTTGAGAACTATAATCTATTACTGAAGCCGAAAACAAACGAAATTGAAGACTGAACAAATTATCAACTGAAAGCTCTACGCTAATCTCTACGCTCTGTTTCTTTTTTTTTTCCCCCTCTTTCAACCTCCATTTGAAGCTCGCCCACTGTGCCCATTCGGATGCTTGAAACAGTCCATTGAAGATGATGAGTAATGATGGTGTGGATGAGGAGAGAGAGAATGAATGACGGTTATGGTGAGGAAGAGGAAAAGCTACTACTATGGCCCTGTTTTGGTCCTCATGTTTTCGGTTGCTGGACTTATGCAAAGAAGAAGAAGAGGAGTAGGAGCGGAAGGGGAAAGGTGGCTTGGCATGAATGAAGCCATGAATGTGGTTGAATGATGGAGGAGAGAGGAAGGAGGTAACGGCTGGAGAGGAAGAAGAAGAGCCACGGACGTCTCTGTTTTGCAGGGTCGATAATGAAGGAGAAAGAAGAAGGAGATAGGGAGGGGCTGGGTATCACGTGCCGTGCACGTGCTCAGATAAATGAAAGGGAGAGAAGGAGAGATCAACATTGGGCTGGTGCAAGGAAAGGGGAAGAAATGAGAAGATAGGCCACGGCTGCTGTTGGAAAACAGGCCCAGAGAGGGGGAAAAGAAGGAAAGGAAAGAAGAAGGGGAAAGCAAAAAGAAGAGTTCGGCTGGGCCAGGTCTGGAAGAAGTGAAAGAGTTAGGCCCAAAGAAAGGAGAAGCAAAAGAAGGAGGAGTAGAGGGAACTGGGCTTCGGTGATGCACACCTTGCCGACCCAGAAGGAGAAAAAGGGAAAGGCAGGCTTGGGCTGCACAATTGGACCGTGAAGAAGGAATAGAGGGAAGGGCTTTGTGCTGGGCTTCATTCTCTTCCTTCTTCATTTCCCACCTGATCCAATATTAAGAAAATATGAACATAATTTTTTCCAATTCTTCCATATTCCTACAAAATCAACAAAAAACATTATTAAAAATCTAATTTAACAATATATTTAGAGCAAATATTATATGATAAAAGGGTATAAAGTATCATAATTTCAGGTTGAACAACTAAGCAATGCTATGTGATGCTATTATGCTAAAATGATACTATGTGGTGCTATGTGACGTTCTTATTGTTCTAATGTGTTATAGGAATCTCTGAGTTAACCATTGTGATTCCAAAGGTGACTTGTATATAACCTTGAGGAGTCAAATGCCCAATTGTTCTTCCTTTAAACTTCAATTCATAGCAATGCATCTATATAGAGTTGTTGCTTACTAGGTGGATTTAGTTTAGATTATCGAAAATCTATGTTTGTTTTTTAAGACAAGCTCAATATGGTTGTCCATGCCAACTCATTTGCCCCTCTTCAATGCGATTTTCCCTCGACGCCTAAATAGAGTGAGTAGACGCTTGAAGAGGATTGGCGAGGAGGAGACCGGATACCATAAGCCATTTTCTTTCGATTTAAAAGAAGTAGTGACTGCAAAATGAAACCTTTTGGAAACCTATCATGTAGATCATAATTTGGGTGCGTACATTCTAGGAATGACTAAACTTAGTTTTAGAATTTCGAGAACGAAATTCTTTTAAGGGGGAAAGAGTGTAAGACCCGCCTTCTTTATTTTAAGTTAACATGGCTATCTTATGTTCTACATTATAAAAATCGTATTTTATTAACGATATGAGTTAAATTATTATTGACGCGCTTATGTGAATGATAATTTTATTAAAAAGAATGTTTCGTCGCTATTAATATTATTATTATTAGTTTTGAAAATCTTTCGATGATTTTTAGTATGCATTAATATAGATTATTAACGAGTACTGAACCGATTAGGAACCCGAATACGATTAAGTTGCTTACCTTAGAATTAGTTTCGAAGTTTAATAAATCGAACTTTGATGTATTTGGGATCGAATAATCGATGAAGGGTTGTGTTATCGGTTTAGGTTTACAATAAGACGTTTAAGATTGGACTAGCTAATTTAGTTAATAAGCAAGCTTGAAACCAAAAAAAAAACATAAATATATCAAAAGGAGGCCGAGCCCCTTCTCGTTCTGAGCGAAAAACACGAAGGGGGGATCTTCTTCAACGTCCTTACGACCCTCCTCCCCACCAACCACCACATGAAGAGAGAGAGAGGGAGAGGGCGAGAGAGGGCTGGAGAGTAGGCCGGCGGCAGGCGCGATGTTGACTAACGGGTTCGTGGCATCGACAATAGCGGGCTCGGGCTGAGGGTCATGCGAGATGAGGGTTTGAAGGTTAGGGTTTTGAAAATGCCAGCACTATGCCACTGTGGCCCCTGAAACCGACCACCAGAGAGGGCGAAAGAGAGAGAGGGAGAGAGCGCCGGTGACCAAGCGGCGGTAGGGCGTGTCTCTGGCGACGAGGAAGGTCGAAAAGGGGGCTAGAAACAAGCTAATGAGGCTAGTTTGAAGATGATGTTGGGCAGCGAATTAGGAGGCTTTAAATTCAGCTTCAAATGTCCCCAATTAGCTAAGGAATGGGGTCCTCTATCTTGGAGTCGAGGTGGGTGTTTCTCGCCTCTGAAGTATTAGTAATTTTGAAACGTTTTAGCCTTTAAGATGAGATGCATGTTAGTTTAAGGCTGATTAGGCTTATTGAAATTTGCAAAGTGATTATGTATGTTTAGTTCAATTAAATTCAGGCCCAAATTATGCATGTTAAATTAGTTCATTCATGCTTAAACCGATACTTGCTAAATTAGCTAAATCACGTTTAAAAGTAGCCTTGAAACGACCTAAGCACGCTTTAATTCGATGCATGTTAAGTTCAGTTAATTCATGCCTGAAGTAACTTCGAATTAACCTAATAATGTTTCGAATTAACATGTTAGCATTCGAATCGATGCTTGTTTAATTAAGTTAATTCATGAATCGATGCTTGTTTAATTAAGTTAATTCACGCCTAAAAAGTAGTTCCGAATTAACGTGTTAACATTTGAATCGAAATAGGTAGAGTTTAGTTAATTCATGTTCGTTTAATAATTTCGAAGTGAAATATGAATGTTTAGAATCGATATATGTACACTTAGTTAATTCATGTTCGTTCAGTAACTTCAAAGTGAAATACGAATGTTTAGAATCAATACATGTACACTTAGTCATTTCATGCTCGATTAATAGCTTCGAAAAGAAATGAGTACGCTCAGAATCGATACTTGTGTGATTAGTTAATTTATACTTGAACCATGACTTCGAAATAAAAAATGAACACCTCGAATGCGATCAGATTCATGTTTGATCTGCTTAGTTTGTTCGTTAAGTGTTATTTCAAGTTAAGGCACTATAGACGTATACATAAATGTGGTTAAATATATATATACTTACGGTAACGCACTGCTACATGGTGCTGCTTGCCCCAGTAGGTGCATAAACCCTATTACACGTCTCTTTATAAGTTTTTAGGATAATATGTTATGATTATCTAATTGACGACCGAGACGGTAGTTGGATGGTTTGAGTTAGAACTATAAGTGGTTAGAGGTTCTTTGAGGTCGGTGCTTGTGAGGGGGGAGCCTGGGTTGTGAATTAACCGCAATCATGTAGATTGTGAGGCCATGTATGGCTTATACTGAGATTAATTGATTATGAAGTGTTTGAATGTCTTACGTGCAAACCCCCTCCCTTTATGTCATGAAGTTTCTTGTTGCGAGTGAGGGTGAGTTTGACAAGTGAAGTTTTCATGTTTTTAACTAATAGTAGCCATACCTATTAGCGAACGATGGCCTATTTTAACTATGTAAATACAATTTTAGGAGTGACCCCACTTAAACGGGGGAATCTCTAAAGAATTTAAATAAAAAGAGAATGCGATGTATGAAAACGGATTTCTCTGTGAGAGGTAGCAAAATTATTATAGCCCATACGCTTTAAATTGGCTAAGATAATGTGCTTTGGACAATATGATACGAATGATGCTAGCCTAGGGGATAAATTCTTGTACTAGAATACCCTAGAAGACCCTTACGAGGATAATGTAATGGCCCGATATGTTATATATAGCCGTCCTGAGAGTAAGAGCTTAAGTATGAGCGTTAGGTCTCACTATAAGGTTGAGAATAGATCTCACCCAATCAGCAGCCTATAATGATCTTATGCCAGCTGTATTTTCCTAATAAGTAAAGAAAAGCAGTCGGTATTACACCATTTCAAGTATTTCAGAAAGAAAGTTTTTATGGGCCATTAAGAGGCCAGATAAATGAAATGTGAAAAGCTTATAAGGGTCAGTATGCGACCGATATGAAAGAGTTTTCTTTTAAAGAATATGAGCCTTAAGAGGCAAAATGAAGTGTTTTCAGTAAAAAGAAAGAAAGCCTTATGAGCATATTTCATGCATACCCTATGAACGAGATTTGAATGAGACTTGAAATGTGTATGTGTCTTATGCATAGCATATGAATGAAATGCCAAGAAAAGTATGATTATGAAAATAGATAACCTTATGTGCACTTCGTATGAATGAGGTTTCATGCATACTTTGAATGGAATGCTAAATAGTTATGTTTATGAAAAAGAAAGATCCCTATGCTTAAGCTATGAAAAAGAAAGTTTCTGCACTTAGCCCTCAATGCTTGGTTATGTATTTAAGTGCTTGTTAGTTAAGGAAATCCGGGGCCTAAAAATGCGTTTGAATGGCTAAAATTGAAGTTCATAGATAGTGATCCTTCCTTGAGGATTTAAGAATGCCTAATATGATAGTAAAGCATGAGTACGTGGTATGTGACTATTATGAGTAGTATTGCCTGTAACGGTTTTGGTTTTAAGGGGTCAGGGAACACTCACTGAGCGTGTAGTTGCTCATCCTACTACTCTTTCCCTTTTTCCCCCGGTCTTCTTCATGACAGGAAGAAGTTGAGTCCGCTATGCCGAAATAGAAGTTACCCTTGCTTAAAGGGAGTCAAGTGTGCCCATAGTGAAGTAGTCTCGCTGCTTGATGATGTTATAGAATGTATTCTTAGTTTGTAAACGTATGTAAACCAAGTATTCTAGTTCATGTAATGCACATGATATAAAGGTCGCTCTGTATGGCCGTATGAGCCAACCATCTACTTAGTTAGATGTCTTCTTTGTCAAAGTTAATTATGTTTTGGGATATAAACCCCAATACTCCGGTTATGTGAACCGATGAGTTGTATCTTTTCTTTCTTCTTTATTAATGAACTATATTGTTTGAGTATTCCGGGCGAGTTGCTCGTTGAGTTTTGAACTCCGATGCGTAGTCTTTGAGCTTATTTTAAAATGTTGTATGCTTCTGTTGATTGCAGGGGTTTATTGTAAGGTTTTTAACCCGAAAACGTTCAGTTTTTAGGGGAAACTTTGTCCGTTTTACCCAGAAATTACGTAGGAAGTAAGAAAACGTAACGCTCCTGGCCGTAAGGGCTGGGGGTATTACATTGATAGTATCAGAGCACGGTCCTGTGACCATAGACTGCGACCTGAGTCTTGCATCTCATATAGTTGCCTAGGAACGCGTTCACGATGGCGTGATACATGCCTGCCTTGTATGCAAATGTGAGTTTTTATGTGAATGTTAGTGCGTTTACCTAATTAGGTGCGACTTGAGTGAGCTGATTGACTAGATGAAAGAAGCATTTGCTAAGGTGTAGGCCAAGTGGCTCATATTCTCGTGGGTAAGTTAAGTGTTAGCTCGATCAAAGTTATTTCGCTTATATGCCTTAGTGATTTTAATCGAAAGTTTAAAGAACATATGATTTGAATTCGAATGGTTGGAAAAGCCTTAACTCTAAGCTCATCTTTGCCCCTGAAGTACGATTTGCTCCTCAGACCCCATAATGGAGTGAGCAGACGTACTCAAAGGTTGGTATAGAGAGAGCTAGAAGCAGTTAACCATCCTTTTATTAAAAACCAAGAGATTCTAAATAGATAAGCTATTTTTCATCCTTTGAAACTCAAGATTTTGAGATGTCAATGCCGTTTTGACTATTGAGCCAAGTTTATCTTACACCAAACAATTAGCTTTCTGTTAGTAATGCTGAGGGAGTGTAGATTCGCAAATACGCACCCTTATGTGTATCAAGTGTTGCTTGTAAATGTATATGTGCTAAGGTGTGTACGTCGATATAATTCTTCGTAATGGGCTAGGAAAGGAATGATGGGAAATTAGTTGCTATGATTGATAATCCTACTAAATGGTACCCTGCTGTTGTGAATTTTGAATTACCTGAGTGAAATTAGGGGATATTTTCGCATGCCTGCTTGAAAAACTAAATGCTAGTGGTAGGATCCTGGTAAACATT
>JAKOGI010003846.1:0-40146 GCA_029747015.1 Carnegiea gigantea
ACGGGTAGTGAAGTTTTGGGCTGATCTTTGTGGTTGGGTTAAGGGGATGTATTCGGGGTTGGAAGCTATGGCCTAGGAGAGTAGCCAATAGCTCTGATACCACTTGATGCACTTCTAAGACCTTGAAATGAAGATCGAAGAAGGGATATCAAGTAGTGAAGTAAAAGGAAGAGAGAAGAAGAAAGGGGTTTGCAAGCAACAAAGAAACAAAAGATAAACTAAGCTCACTTGGATATAGATATCACCACCAAGTTCACTTAGAGCCCTCCTTAAGGATCAAAGAGATACAGATATCACCACTTAATTGATCTTCAAGGACTCTTGAACACCACACTAGGGAGCTGATGGAGGTCCATCCTCAAGGTCTAATAATGTTTCATTGGTCCAAAATAATCAAGAAATCAACTCCAAAGTCACGGCCATGAGTCACTTGATGGCAAACACACAAGGTGATACACCCGGGTTCTCATCCAGATTTTTACCCGGTTTTTGCTATCTTATTACATTGGCCTAAAGCATATTTTGGTGTTCGTTTTTTGGATGATTATCAAGTTCAGGATGTTAACTTTTAAGTCCAATTGGTTTCATATCATTTGGAATTCATTTTGTTACTTAAAACAGTTCATCTCTTGAACCTGTCCGGATTGCACTGCAAAATGCACGGTTTTGGTTTTCTGGTTTGTTCAGGGGGCAAATGACGTCCAAATGCTACGATTCCAAATGGACGGTAAACTATACATCTTGAGGTTTCCAACCATGTAAGAAACGTAGCAAATAGTCATCATTTGAGGTGTCAAACATGCGTTGCAAGTGGAGGCAGAAATCGGCTGCTTGACACCCGGTTGCTTAGCTTGGTGGTTTTCCTCCTTCAAGGGGTTTGCTTAAGGTGGAAGGCTGCCAAGAAGGTTATTTTGAGCTGCTTGATCAAGCACCACTCAGCTACTTGAGAGAGAGACACGTGGAGCAAGTGAAACATCACCATTTTGCAAGCCCTCATTCAACCACTCAAGCATGACATGACACACATGCATTTTTCAGTCCTTTTGAGGTGGCTAGCCGTGCACTCTTACCTTCCTAGCTGGGAAAATGAGTCATCTACATTCCTTAATGCATAGGAAAGGTTTAGGAAGATAACTTAAGTGCTTTGTTAAATAAGCTTTCAGCTTTTGGTTTGTATTAGAGTAAACCGTGTGTTAGGAAGTGATTAGCAAGTTTAAAGACTTTCCTCCCTTGGAAGGAAAGCTCATTTGTGTACTCTCAAGGCCATATAAAGCCTTGTATGTTCATTTTGAAGGAGTAGAGTTGAATTTTCAGTAGAGAGAAAAGACTTTGTGTCTTGTGATTTCCTAAACACTTAACTTGCTTATCCTTAATTGTGGCCGATTAAGGTGGTGATCAAGTGAGTCTTAATCTTTGGTTAGGTGGTGAATCTTATCCTAATCCAAGATTGAGGGCCCTAAGCTAAATGATTAGTGGTGTATCTTATCTAATAATCTAGCTTAGAACTATCCAAGTTTCATTAAACACTCTTGAAGTTCACAAACTAGTTCTTGGTTTCACTCCTCTCAAACCATGAATTACCTTTGTTCTTCTTAGTGTCTTTTCATCCTCCTTTACTTCTCTCACTTCTTTACTCCTTTGATTCCTCTTATCCACACAAAATCAAGCCTTGACATAGCTGATTGCATCGAACTTCCAACAAACTTCAAAGCTACCTCAAACCGTGGAAAGGGACTTACCTAGGCAAGCTAGACAGCGAGTTGGCACGGTCACACCGTGCCCTTGCGCACGACCGTGCCACCCCTGGCCATAAGAGTTTGCTTGTTTTCTAGCCTCCTTTGACGTGAGTTAACTTGGGTTGCTATCCTTCCCTTGGACTTACATCAGGAGCTAAGCTAGTGATAAGCAAGAGTAGAAGAGAAAAAAGGGAGTTTAAACTCAACCAAATACATTCATTCAAAGTTGCCTTACATGCTGAGGTTCTTCCCATATTTATAAGCCTTAATAATCCGCAAAAAACCCATGAAAACCAAGGCCAAACAACGGGCCAAAAGAACAAGGGGAAGGGGGGACCAATGATGCATATTTCCATATGCATCATTTTTATTCAAGTCCAATTTCAAAGAAGAAAAGGGTCAAAGAAGATCATGCATGGAAATGTGCTTATTTGGTCTTCTTAAGTGAGTTCAAAGACTCGCGACACTATGGAGAGGTCAAAAAGAGGTTAAGCATTGCTAGAAATTTGGTGCCGAATTCATCCCTGCGGAACCCGATTTTTGTGACCACTTTTGGACAAGCTCAAGTGGACCCACATCTTGAGGGCCCATGTGCTTTTGAAGCTTAAGATTTCATCTTTCAAATAAGCCCAAGTTTGTTTAATTTGGGCATCATTTGATTGGGCAAAATATCACTCAAAGATACGTTATGCTGATCCAGTCCAGTCTGAGATTGGTGCATTGTTTGGGCCATAACTTTCAAACCGCTTATCCAAATTGAGCAAATGAGCCCATTCTGGAACATAGACTTCCAGGGCTTTCTAACAAGCCCAAGAACGCGTGATTTGGCCGAGTATTCTGGAAGTTATGCTCTGTTGAAGTTGAGGTAGTTGCAAGGATTAATGCTGGGAATATGCAGAGTCTTCGGTTACATATACTTGTGTGGCTGATATTGTGCACGTTTAGATGCTTCTAGATTGATGTAATTAGCTGCAAAAATCCTAGAATATTCCTTGTAACCTCCCCCACCCCTTTTATGATGAGTCTTTTCATTTTTCTTAGACTTTTCATTAGCTAGTTTTAATTGTTAGGAGTTATTTGAGTCCTTTGATTGTCTTTTGCTGATTCTATAAAAAGGGGAGGGGCGTGTGAAGCTATTCATTCAGCATTGTAAGAAATTTCCAAAGCAATACAAGTACTTTGAGTGTGTTTCTCAAAAGTGCAACTAAATTCATAGTTCTATATCTTGAATTGTGGCAAATTCAAGTGGTGTTCTAGGTTCTCTTCCTTTTCCAATTGGAGTGATTCCTTGGTTAAGACAAGAGAATTAGCCCAAGGTCAAGTCATTGAGTGGCTCCATGAAGGATTATCTCAATTACAAGATCTTGTTCTATTCCCTTTTCTTGTGTAGTGAAATTCTTCATCCATCTCATCCATCTTTCATTTCTCTTCCCAATTTGGCTTATTTGAGTTGGAGTTTGATTTGGTTCACTTGCCACCCTCATATACATCAATTGGTATCAGAGCCAAGGTTCTTAAGTGACCCACATCACACCCACATACATCCCAAAAAGCCAAACATACCAAAAAAAAAAAAAACAAAAAAAAAACAAAAGAGGCACAAACCGGCAAACCCAGTCTCGAAGACCAGAGAAGCAGCACGGTGCCCCCGTGCCATACCACACGACCGTGCCATATTCATTTTCCAGAAATCTGCAAGCCGAGACGCAGCACGGTGCCCCCGTGCCCACAAGCACGACCGTGCCACGGTAATTTTCTGCATTTCTTCAAGTCGAAGCATAGCACGGCCTGCCCGTGCCCCTTTGCACGACCGTGCCACTTTCCCTGCTGCCTATTCTTCCTTCAAAGCATCTCCAACATGTCTACAAAGTCCACAAGAAGCGACCAAGCACGTGTGGAAGAGTTAGAAGCTCAAGTCACTTATCTTCGAACTCAACTTGGGCAACTTTTGGAGAAAAACGAAGGTGGGTTCATAGCCCCACTCCCTCTCATCCTCATGAACCGGTGGTCGAATCGGAAGAAGAAGTCCTTCAATCCCGAGCCAATCCTAGTGACGAAGAAGCCCCAAGGAGACGAAGGTAAGGAAGTAATATTGGTGGTGTCCGAATTGACTTCCCCGAATTTGAAGGCCAACTTGACCCGGACTTATTTCTCGATTGGTTGCACACCATTGAGAGGATCTTTGAATATGTGGACATCCCGGAGGACAAGAAGGTAAAACTCGTAGCCCTTAAACTCAGAAAATATGCTTCAATTTGGTGGGCTAATCTTGGAGCTAAAAGAGCAAGGAATGGAAAGGGAAAAATCAGAACTTGGGCCAAAATGAAAGAAAAGCTTAAGGCCAAGTTTCTTCCCTCTTACTATGTGCAAGATAATTATCTCAAGCTCCATCGACTCAAGCAAGGATCCAAGAGTGTGGAAGAATACACTCGGGAGTTTGAACAACTCCTACTCAAATGCGACTTGAAAGAAGATGACTCTCAAACCTTGGTAAGATACTTAACCGGTCTTGATGAGTCCATTGCTCATATAATTGAGTTGCAACCTTACTCATCCCTAGATGACTTGAGTTCTCTAGCCTATAAGGTAGAGCAACAAAAAAAATCTAAGGAAAAGAGCATCTTTTCCAAGACTCCTTCCCGTCCTTTTTCTCAAGAATCACCTTACTTTCCCCCACAAATTCAACCCCCCTCACCCGCCAAAAGTGTCCCTCCCATCACCCCTCCACCTCCCACAAAAATGCCCTCACGGCCAAAAGACCAGGTTCGTTGTTTCCGTTGTCAAGGTATAGGACATTTTGCATTTGAGTGTCCTAACAAGAAGATTGTTTTCCTGGCTGAGTACCAAGCTTCTTTTGAGGAGCATGACCATGAAGAAGAGGAAAGTTTGGAGGAAAAAGAAGAAGAGGTTATCATAGGCCTCGATGAAGGTGAGTTGCTTGTCATTAGGCGAGCATTGAGCGGATTTGCTACTCAAGAAGGCTTGGAGCAAAGAGAGGCGATTTTCCACACAAGGTGCACTATTCTAGGGAAAGTTTGTACCCTCATCATCGATGGAGGTAGTTGTACAAATGTTGTATCCAAAACCATGGTGGACAAGCTCAAACTTGAGACTACACCCCATCCTAAGCCTTATAGCATCCAATGGCTAAATCAAGGCAAAGGAATATACATTTCTCATCAATGCCTCATTTCTCTTTCTATTGGAGACCACTATAAGGATGAGATATTGTGTGACATTCTTCCTATGAATGCAAGCCATATATTGTTGGGTAGATCATGGATGTTTGATCGCCATGTAATTCATCATGGGCGCCTCAACACCTACTCCTTTATTAAGGATGAGAAGAAAATCCCCTTGACCCCTATTCCATCGTGCCAAAGCCCCAAGCCACAAAAGGACCGACAAGCCTTGACCCTCATTCATTCTTCCCAAACCCTTGCCCCCAAAGAAGATTTCCCACTTCCGCCTCTTCTCCTCACCAGGTATGACCCGTTTTATCATCCGCCCCTCACCCTCTTCTATATCTCTTTAGAGGTGATGCCCTGTGACCTCCTTCCCCAAAAGCTCCCATATTGTAAGCGCGACCCCTTTCTTGAGAGGCTTGCCAACCCTTTGAGTTTGAGGACAAACTCAAAACCACCCGGGGAGTACGATGCATATTCCCATATGCATCATTTTTATTTAAGGTCAACTTCCAAGAAGAAAAGGGTCAAAGAAGATCATGCATGGAAATGTGCCTATTTGGTCTTCTTAAGTGAGTTCAAAGACTCGCGCACTATGGAGAGGTCAAAAAGAGGTTAAGCTTTGCTAGAAATTTGGTGCCGAATTCATCCCTGCGGAACCCGATTTTTGTGACCACTTTTGGACAAGCTCAAGTGGACCCACAACTTGAGGCTCCACATGGTTTTGAATTTTAAGATTTCAGCTTTCAAATAAGCCCAAGTTTGTTTAATTTGGACATCATGTGATTGGGCAAAATATCACTCAAAGATACGTTATGCTGATCCAGTCCAGTCTGAGATAGGTGCATTGTTTGAGCCATAACTTTCAAACCACTTATCCAAATTGAGCAAATGAGCCCATTCTGGAAAATAGACTTCCAGGGCTTTCTAACAAGCCCAAACACGCGTGATTTGGCCGAGTATTCTGGAAGTTATGCCGTGTTGAAGTTGAGGCAGTTGCAAGGATTAATGCTGGGAATATGAAGAGTCTTCGGTTACATATACTTGTGTGGCTGATATTGTGCACGTTTTAGATGCTTCTAGATTGATGTAATCAGCTGCAAAAATCATAGAATATTCCTTGTAACCTCCCCCACCCCTTTTATGATGAGTCTTTTCATTTTTCTTAGACTTTTCACTAGCTAGTTTTAATTGTTAGGAGTTATTTGAGTCCTTTGATTGTCTTTTGCTGAGTCTATAAAAAGGGGAGGGGAGTGTGAAGCTATTCATTCAGCATTGTAAGAAATTTCCAAAGCAATACAAGTACTTTGAGTGTGTTTCTCAAAAGTGCAACTAAATTCCTAGTTCTATATCTTGAATTGTGGCAAATTCAAATGGTGTTCTAGGTTCTCTTCCTTTTCCAATTGGAGTGATTCCTTGGTTAAGACAAGAGAATTAGCCCAAGGTCAAGTCATTTAGTGGCTCCGTGAAGGATTATCTCAATTACAAGATCTTGTTCTATCCCTTTTTCTTGTGTAGTGAAGTTCTTCATCTATCTCATCCATCTTTCATTTCTCTTCCCAATTTGGCTTATTTTGAGTTGGAGTTTGATTTGGTTCACTTACCACCCTCATATACATCAACCAAAAAGCAACAAGTACAAAAGCAAAAGTAAAAGTTGCCAGTGCTTTTCAGAACTGTAGCACCAACTTCAAATGAGCATAAGTTCCAAAATACTTTTCCAAATGGGTTGATTCAAAAGCTTGGAGAAAGCTCTAGAAGTCTCGTTTCCAGAAAGGCCTCTTGCAGCTTTAAACTCTCAGCCGTTTGAAAGTTACCCCTGAACAAGGCAAGGATATATCTGCTGCCATCAGCCTGCACCTCTTGGGAACTTGCTTGCTTTTGAGACCCCAACCAAGTATTTGACTTCCAAATCTTTTGCTGGCCTTTCAGTACACTTCAAAAGGATTGCAAAAAGTGGATTTGATAGTCCCAAAGTTCATCTAATGATAGAGAAAATGGAGCATCAAAACCGGGTACTGAAATGGCTGTTCTGGGCAGATTGGATACCTTGACTTCAAGGGCTGTGATGGAGATCCATCCATGACCATGAATACCTACCCTCAAGGTGCTCCAAAACAATCATAATCAATGGCTAAAGTGCAAAAAACATGCCTAGTTTGCCTTAGTCATTTTCAGCCTTCATCCTGTTTTCGGCCTGTGAACAAACCCGGTTTTGTACAACTTTTTACATGACCTTCCAATGGATATGATTGGGATGCAGGAGGCCTAACTTTAAGTTTAAGATGTTTTCTTTCCAATAAGGCCAATTGCAAGTCATTTGGAGGTCATTTGCTACCTCAAATTAGCTATTGAAGTCAAGTGCTCAAAACTGTTTCAGTTCTGCCCAGTTCTAGAAATGGGTCTGTTTGGACGCCCAAAGCTCCTCCATTTGGACTGAAACTTTTATGGCTTGAAAGCATATTAAAAATATTATCAAGTGGCCATAAAAAAACTCAGCCAAATTACGCACTTGTGGAGCTATTAACCAGCAAATTAAGGGAAGAAACTCCCTTTTACCCGGGTAACGGCAGCAGCTACATATTGTTCTTTTTGAGGTGCTTTTTGCTCTTATCAAGGTTTAATCCACTTGCAAATGACTTGATTAGAGTGCCAAGCTGCTGATTGAGGTCTCCCAAGCTCCAAGGTCGACACCTAAGCCTCAAGATCAACAATGAAGATGTGTCAAGCCACGGTTTAATCTAACCGTTTTTGGTGTTGTTTTGATTTTCAGGTTTTTGCCTAGTTTAGCTTGTAAGGTAGTCTAGGGCCTATGTTTTGTACTAGGACTTTTTGTATTAACCCGGGCCCCAAGCTGATGTGTAGATGTGGGTGGAATGAACAAATCAAGATCAAGACTCAAACTAAACAAGATCAACCAAGAAAAGTGATATGTGGAAGATATTTGAGATGGTTTTGAAGATAATACAGAAACAGATCAACAAGATCTTGTAATTGAGATAATCCTTCACGGAGCCACTCAATGACTTGACCTTGGCCTAATTCTCTTGTCTTAACCAAGGAATCACTCCAATTGGAAAAGGAAGAGAACCTAGAACACCACTTGAATTTGCCACAATTCAAGATATAGAACTAGGAATTGTTGAGACACAAATGAGAATCACTCTCAATTGTGCTTGGTATTGACTTTGGAATTCGTCTTAAATCTAAATGATTAGCCTTCACATCCCCTCTGCCCTTGTTTAGAACTGCGCAAAGACATGCAAAGACTCAAATAACTTCCCCCCCCCCCCCCTTAACAATTAAAAAAAACTGGGAAGGCTGAGAGTGGAAAAGTCTAAAAAAAAATGAAAAGACACATCATAAAAGGGGGTGGGGGAGGTTACAAGGAATATTCTAGGATTTTTGCAGCTGATTACATCAATCTAGAAGCATCTCAAACGTGCACAATATCAGCCACACAAATATATGTAACCTAAGACTCTTCATATTCCCAGCATTAATCCTTGCAACTGCCTCAACTTCAACAGAGCATAACTTCCAGAATACTCGACCAAATCACGCGTTCTTGGGCTTGTTAGAAAGCCCTAGAAGTCTATTTTCCAGAATGGGCTCATTTGCTCAATTTGGATAAGCGGTTTGAAAGTTATGGCCCAAACAATGCACCTATCTCAGACTGGACTGGATCAGCACAACGTATCTGTGAGTGATATTTTGCCCAATCAAATGATGTCCAAATTAAATAAAATTGGGCTTATTTTAAAGCTGACATCTTAAGCTTCAAAACCATGTGGAGCCTCAAGTTGTGGGTCCACGTTAGGTAGGCCAAAAGTGCACACAAAAATCGGAAAATTTCTGGATGAAGGCGGCACTACCTCTTCGGGCATGAACGCCAATTTCCGGCAAAGTTTGGCAACTTCCTTGACCTCTTGAAGCTTGATTGAATCCTCCTTGGGCTGAGCTTGATGGTCCTTGGGCTTCTCACGATGGTCTCCATCATTCCCCCCGGGTAAGTGAAAGTTTGCCCTCAAACTAGGAAGGGGCTCATCATCGAAATAGGGGCTAAGATCGGAGACATTGAAGGTAGCCGAAACCCCATAATCTCCAGGTAGATCAACCTTGTATGCATTGGGCCCAACCTTCTCAAGGATTTCAAATGGACCATCGGAACGCGGCATCAACTTAGATTTTCTCTTTGAAGGGAAACGCTCCTTCCTCATGGGAATCCATACCAAATCTCCTGGTTGAAAATGTACCTCCTTGCGATGCTTGTTGGCGCTTTGCATGGCTCTTTCATTAGCCTTGGCAATGTTATCTCTAACTCTTACATGAAGATCTTGGATCTCCTTGGCTCTTTTTTCAGCTTCCCAACTAAATTTTGTGGGAGTTGGAATGGAAACAAGATCCAAGGGACTCTTGGGATTGTAGCCATACACAACTTGAAATGGAGAGAGTTGGGTCGACTTACTAGGCACTCGATTGAATGCAAACTCGGCATGTGGTAGCAACTCATCCCAATTCTTCAAATGCTTCTTCACTAGGACTCGAAGGAAGGTACCCAAAGTCCTATTAGTGACTTCAGTTTGGCCATCAGTTTGGGGATGACAAGTAGTGCTAAACTTGAGTTGAGTACCCAATTTGCGCCATAGAGTTAGCCAAAAATGACGAAGAAACTTGGAGTCCCGATCAGATACCATGCTCTTTGGAATGCCATGTAGTCTCACAATCTCCTTGAAGTAAAGATTAGCCACTTGAGTAGCATCATTAGTGGTGTGGCAAGGGATGAAATGCGCCATCTTGGAGAATCGATCCATAACCACCATAATGGAGTCTTTGTTCCTTTGGGTTCTAGGCAAACCCGTGATAAAATCCAGGCTAATTTCTTCCCAAGGGGCTTGAGGAATGGGGAGTGGAGAATACAATCCTTGGGGCAAAGAATGGCTCTTAGCCATTTGACAAGTAGAACATCTTTTGATGAAATGCTCTACATCTCTTGACATCTTAGGCCAATAGTAGTGTTCCTTCAACATTGATCTAGTCTTCTCAACACCCAAATGGCCAGCTAGGGCTCCTCCATGCAGCTCTTGGATAAGCAGTTCACGAAATCCACATTGAGGTATACAAAGGCGTGAACCTTTGAATAGGAACCCATCTTCTAAGTGGAACAACCCATGGGGGTGTTTAAGACACTTCTCACAAATGTCCTTGAAATCATCATCTTTTGGGTACAAATCTTTAACAACTTCAAATCCAAGTACTTTAGTACTCAAAGTAGAGAGTAATAAGTACCTTCTTGATAATGCATCAGCTCCTTTGTTGAGAGTACCCGCCTTATGTTGGATAGTGAAGTGGAAGGACTGAAGATACTCTACCCATTTAGCATGTCTAGGGTTGAGCTTGTGTTGTCCTTGAATGGATTTGAGAGCTTCATGGTCGGAATGAAGGATGAACTCACCTCCAACTAAGTAATGACGCCAATGCTCCAATGCTCTAATGATTGCATAAAACTCCTTGTCATAGGTGGAGTACTTCTTCTTGGCATCGTTGAGCTTCTCACTAAAAAAGGCAATGGGCCTCCTCTCTTGAGATAGGACAGCTCCAATTCCTACCCCGGATGCATCACATTCTACTTCAAAGACTTTGGTAAAGTCAGGCAAGGCTAGAACGGGGGAACTAGTGAGCTTTTTCTTGATCTCTTCAAAGGCTTGTTGTGCTTGCTCATTCCATGAAAACTCTTTGCCTTTAATTACCTCGGTCATAGGAGCCACGATAGTGCTGAAATTTCTAATGAACCTCCGGTAAAATGAGGCTAGGCCATGAAAACTCCTTACTTGAGTGATGGATGTAGGAGTTGGCCACTCTTGAATAGCCTTGATCTTGCTATCATCAACTTGGAGGCCTTGGGCGGAAACAATGAAACACAAGAATACCACTTGAGGAGTGAAGAAAAAGCATTTCTCCATATTGCCATAAAGTTGTTCTTGTGAAAGAATCTCCAAACCTTGTTGCAAATGCTTGGCATGCTCCTCCTCGGTCTTGCTATAGACCAAGATATCATCAAAGTAAACAACAACACAAGTTCCAATGAGGGGCTTGAGAACTTGGTTCATGAGTCTCATAAAAGTGCTCGCGGCATTAGTAAGCCCGAATGGCATTACAAGCCACTCATATAAACCTCCTTTAGTCTTAAAGGCGGTTTTCCATTCATCACCTTCAAAAATGCGAATCTGGTAATAGCCACTTCTAACATCAATCTTAGAAAAGATAGTAGCTCCGTGTAATTCATCCAATAGATCTTCCAATCGGGGAATAGGATACCGGTACTTGATAGTGATCTTGTTTATTGCCCGTCTATCAACACACATACGCATGCTACCATCCTTCTTAGGAACAAGGAGGGCGGGCACGGCACATGGGCTTAGATTTTCCCGAATTAAACCCTTGGACAAGAGATCATCCACTTGTCTCTGGGTTTCTTGTGTTTCGCTTGGAGACATCCGGTATGCCGGCTTGTTTGGAAGTACGGATCCGGGAACGAGGTCTATCTTGTGTTGGATAGATCTTGGAGGGGGAAGGCCATGTGGAATTTCTTGTGGAAAACCATGGTGATAGGCTTGTAGGAGAGGGGTGAGTAGTGGATGTGAGGGAGATGGTGGCTTAGACTCTTCTTGTAAAAGTATCAAGTCTTTAAAAGACTCATACTCATGGTGCTCAGATTTGAAAAGAGTAGTAAGGAAGACTTCCAAATGAGGATTGTCTTTTGGTTTAGAGGGGGAAGGACTTTTGAGAGGGGTAAGAGTGATTTTCTTACGGTCCTTGAGAAAAGAGTAAGTGTTCATCCGGCCTTCATGGATGACACTTCTATCAAAAAGCCATGGTCTACCCAATAATATATGGCAAGCATCCATGGGGACTATATCAAACCAAATCTCATCTTTATAGTTTTTCCCAATTGAAAAAGAAACAAGACAACGGTGAGTAATTTGCAAACCTTTGCCTTGATTCAACCATTGTATGGCGTAGGGATTTGGACGAGGAGAGACTTACAGCTTGAGTTTGTCCACCATAGTCTTTGAGGCAACGTTAGCACAACTACCTCCATCAATGATAAGGGAACAAACCTTGTCTCCTACGGTACGCCTGGTGTGAAAAATGGCTTCTCTTTGCTCCATGTCCTTTTGAGTGGCAATTCCACTCAAGGCCCGACGGATAACAAGCAACTCTCCTTCATCGGGGCCTTCCTCAACTTCTTCCAAACTTCCTTCTTCAAAGTGCTCTCCTTCTTCTTCATCATAGGCATGTTCATCACATGCTTCTTGGTACTCCGCTAGGGAAACAATCCTCCTGTTTGGGCACTCAGATGCATAGTGTCCCATGCCTTGACACCGAAAGCAACGAACCTTGTCCTTTGATTTGGGCTCTTGTGTGGAGGGTTTTGGAGGGGTTGGAGTGGTGTTTTTGGTTTGTGGAGGGTGGGGGATTTTGTGGACGAGGAGGGTAGTACGGAGGCTTTTGTGTGGGGTAAGGACGAGAGAGAGGCTTGGAAAGGACACTCTTTCCCTTTGATTTCTTTTGTTGCTCTACCTTTTAGGCTAGAGAACTCAAGTCATCTAGGGATGAATAGGGTTGCAACTCAATTACATGAGCAATGGACTCATCAAGACCGGTCAAGTATCTTACCAAGGTTTGTGAGTCGTCTTCTCTCAAATCTCATTTGAGTAGGAGTTGTTCAAACTCCCGAGTGTATTCTTCCACACTCTTGGATCCTTGCTTGAGTCGATGGAGCTTGAGATAATTGTCTTGCACATAGTGAGAGGGAAGAAACTTTGCCTTGAGTTTTTCTTTCATTTTGGCCCAAGTTCTGATTTTCCCTTTCCCGTTTCTTGCTCTTTTCGCTCCAAGGTTAGCCAACCAGATTGAAGCATATTTTCTGAGTTTAAGGGCTACAAGCTTTACCTTCTTATCTTCCGGGATGTCCTCATATTCAAAGATCCTCTCAATGGTGTGCAACCAATCGAGAAATAAGTCCGGATCAAGTTGGCCTTCAAATTCGGGGATGTCAATTCGGACACCACCAATATTTCCTCCTTGCCCTCGTCTCCTTGGGGGTTCCTCATCACTTGAATTGGCATGGGAGTGATGGACTTCCTCTTCAGATTCAACCACCGGTTCATGAGGATGAGAGGGAGTGGGGCTATGAACCCCCCTTCTTTTCTCCTCCAAAAGTTGCCCAAGTTGAGTTCGAAGATAAGTGAGTTGTGCTTCTAACTCTTCCACACGTGCTTTGTCGCTTCTTGTGGACTTTGTAGACATGTTGGAGATGCGTTGAAGGAAGAATATGCAGCAGGGAAAGTGGCACAGTCGTGCAAGGGGGCACGGTCAGGCCGTGCTATGCTTCGGCTGAAGAAAATGCAGAAAAGTAGAGTGGCACGGGCGTGCTTGGCGGCACGGGGGCACCGTGCTCCGTCTCGACTTGAAGATTCCTGGAAAAAGAATATGGCCCGGTCGTGTGTTGTGGCACGGGGGCACCGTGCTGCTTCTCTGGTCTTCAAGACTTCGGATTGCCGGTTTGTGCCTCTTTTTTTTTTTTTGTATTTTGGCTTTTTTGGATGTGTTTGGGTATGATGTGGGTCACTTAAAAGCCTTGGCTCTGATACCAATTGATGTAGATGTGGGTGGTAAGTGAACAAAATCAACTCAAACTCAAACTAAACAAGAATCAACCAAAGAAAAGTGAATATGGTGGAAGATAGTTTGAGATGGTTTGAAGAATAATAACAAAAAGAACAAGGATAAACAAGGCCTTGTAATTAAGATAATCCTTCACGGAGCCACTCAATGACTTGATCTTGGGCTAATTCTCTTGTCTTAACCAAGGAATCACTCCAATTGGAAAAGGAAGAGAACCTAGAACACCACTTGAATGAGCCAAATTCAAGATATATAACTAGGAATTTTGAGACACAAATGAGAATCACTCTCAAAGGTGCTTGTATTACTTTAGAAATCTCTTACAATGCTGAATGATTAGCTTCACATGCCCCTCCCCTTTTATAGACTCAGCAAAAGACAATCAAAAGACTCAAATAACTCCTAACAATTAAAAACTAGCTAATGAAAAGTCTAAGAAAAATGAAAAGACACATCATCAAAGGGGGTGGGGGAGGTTACAAGGAATATTCTAGGATTTTTGCAGCTGATTACATCAATCTAGAAGCATCTAAAACGTGCACAATATCAGCCACACCAATATATGTAACCTAAGACTCTTCATATTCCCAGCATTAATCCTTGCAACTGCCTCAACTTCAACAGAGCATAACTTCCAGAATACTCGGCCAAATCACGCGTTCTTGGCTTGTTAGAAAGCCCTGGAAGTCTATTTTCCAGAATGGGCTCATTTGCTCAATTTGGATAAGCGGTTTGAAAGTTATGGCCCAAACAATGCACCTATCGCAGACTGGACTGGATCAGCACAACGTATCTTTGAGTGATATTTTGCCCAATCAAATGATGTCCAAATTAAACAAACTTGGGCTTATTTGAAAGATGAAATATTAAACTTCAAAACCATGTGGAGCCTCAAGTTGTGGGACCACTTTAGGTAGGTCAAAAGTGCACACAAAATCGGGAAATTTCTGGATGAAGGCGCAACTACCCGTCTTCGGGCATGAAACCCAATTTCCGGAAGCACGTTGGCAACGGTTTCCTTGACCTCCGAGAATTTGTGCTGAGTAATCCTCCTTGTGGCTGCTTGTTGATGTTCACCTGGGGGGCTTCTCACGATGGTCTCCATCAAATGCCCTTGGGGATGCCGGGCCATCATGTTGAAGAAAATGTTAGGGGTGAAGTTGAGCCTTAGCTCCTTTGAACTCTCAAAACTGTCTTCTAGCTTATCTCTATCTTTGGCCGGGTAGGGTGGTGATCTAGCAAGAGTCTTAACCTCTCTTTGGTGGTGTTTTCGTATCCAAGGAGTTGTTAAGGGCCCTAGTACCAAACTTGGTGGTGTTTCTGTATCCAAGTGAGGTGCTAGATTCGGTTCCAATCACAAAACTATCCTACTTTGAGCTTGTGTTTACAAAGGCAGCACACCAAAAAACCTTGAATCCGTTTGTTTCTCTTTTGCATTCTGATTTGCTAGCTTTTTGCTACCCCCCCTTAAGGATACAGTCCAGCTGAGTTGGATTGGCACTGAAGTCCAAATGGACTTGAAATTTGCTTTATTGTAAAGCTAGCTTCCTAAACTTAAAACCCAAGCCAACAAAACGGACCTAAACCACCTTTATCCTGGGTGATTAGGGCCACCAAGTTGCAGCACTTGCTGACCAGAATTGTTGGGTAATGGCCTTGGTCTTCTATGAGTTTCCTTATGACTTAGGTGGCTTCTTGGACTTTCTTGGGGGGTGGATTGCCTTTGAACTTGCTCATTCTCATTGCCTCCCATGGGTGCATCATCCTCCCCTTGCTGGAAAGAATTTGCCCTCAAATTCTCGAGCTCTTGTGGGTGAATTTTGTGGGGCTTTTCATAGATGGGCTCTTGTAAGGAAGGAGATAAGCATTTCTCTCTCTTTTGGTTTGCATCGACTTTCTCAGCCATAGGAAAGGAACCATCAAACTTCTTAGGCCTCACTTTAGGATTTTGTGATGTAAAGTCATGGGTGAGGGCTTGGACAAAACACTTGTGGGTTTGTGGCTTATTATTTTGAGGCCAATGCTGAAAGGGTTGGAAGCGAAGGGACTCATGAGGGGAGACTAATAAAGATAAGGAATGGACGTCTCTTGTTACCTCTACTTTGTCTTCTTGATGAAAATATGTGGTGTTGTAAAGAGAGAGATGGAGTTCCTCTTTACAAGCTAGTTCTTCTTCCTCACAAAAAGATTTGCTCCTAACTCTTCAAAGTCTAAGAGCTCTTCATCACCATAGTCTTCAAAGTCTAAGAGTTCTTCATCACCATAGTCATCAAAGATAGGAGGTAGATCAAACCGATTTGAATCTTCCTCCTCTTCGTTCACTTCTTCATCTTCGTAGAAGACGATCTCCTTCAAGGGGAGCCAGGTAGGAAGGCTAGAAGTGTGATGACTCTTTGGACTCCCCTTGTTGAAAAGGATTTCCACACAAGAGGGCCTTGAGCCATTCTTCTTAGGAAGTAGAGAAACATGTTTGAGCGTGTAAGTGGGTGGGCAAAAGGCACCCATCAACTTACGCCTCAACTTCTTCCAAGTTCTCACCTTTTCTTTTCCTTTCTTCCTTCTCTTAAACTTGTAATTCTTCCACCATTGAAGCGCACAACCTCTCAATTTTGAAATAACCACCTTGAACTTGTCTTGGTCACTAAGGTTGCGACAATCAAAGGCTTGCTCTACCTTAGAAAACCAAATTGTAAACTCATCATTTTGGCCATAAAATCTTGGGATTTTTAGGCTAATCAACTCAATGTCAATCAAGGCCAGCTCTTTCCGGAAGTTCCTCAATGAAGGCATGGTGGATTAAATGCAAGGGTTCTTTGTGGGAGGAATTATGTGTTTTAGCACGGTTAGGTAGGGCACGGTCGTGCTCAAGGGCACGGGCAGGCCATGCTGTTTTGCTGTGTTGAAATGGCGAGAATGGGCAGTGGCACGGTCGTGCGCTTCAGCACGGTGTGGTTGTGCCGTTGTGCTGCCGAACGTAGGTGCAAACTACGGATGGTGAAGTTTTGGGCTGATTTTTGTGTTTGAGTTAATGGTATGTGTTTGGGGTTGGGAACTATGGCCTAGGAGAGTAGCCAATAGCTCTGATACCACTTGATGCACTTCTAAGACCTTGAAATGAAGATCAAAGAAGGGATCTTAGGTAGTGAGGTAGAAGAGAGAGAGAAGAAGAAAGGGGTTTGCAAGCAACAAAGAAACAAAAGATAAACTAAGCTCACTTGGATATAGATATCACCACCAAGTTCACTTAGAGCCCTCCTTAAGGATCAAAGAGATACAGATATCACCACTCAATTGATCTTCAAGGACTCTTGAACACCACACTAGGGAGCTAAGCTAGTGATAAGCAAGAGTATAAGAGAAACAAGGGAGTTTATAAGCCTTAGTACATTCATTCAAAGTTGCCTTACATGCTGAGGTTCTTCCCATATTTATAAGCCTTAATAATCCACAAAAAACCCATGAAAACTGATGTAAGTCCCAAGGGGAAGGAAATAACCCAAGGACTCTCGTTGAAGGAGGCTAGAAAACAAGCAATTTCTCACGGCCAGGAGTGGCACGGCCGTGCTTGATGGCACGGGATAACCGTGCCAATTCACTGCCTAGCTTGCCTAGGAAAGCTCTTCTTCACGGTTTGAGATAGCTTTGAAGGTTTTTGGAAGTTCGATGCAATCAGCTATGTAAAGGCTTGATTTTGTATGGTAAAGAGGAATCAAGGAGTAAAGGAAGTGAGAAAGTAAGAAGGATGAAGAAACACTAAGAAGAACAAAAAGTAACTCACGGTTTGAGAGGAGTGAAACCAAGAGTTAGTTGGTGAACTTCAAGAGTGTTTAATGAAACTTTGGATAGTTCTAAGCTAGATGATTAGATAAGATACACCACTAATCACTTAGCTTAGGACCCTTAATCTTGGATTAGGATAAGATACACCACCTAATCAAGATCAAGACTCACTTGGTCACCACCTTAATCGGCCACAATTAAGGATAAGCAAGTTAAGTGTTTAAGAAATCACAAGACACAAGGTCTTTACTCACAACTGAATTATCAACTCTATTGCTTCAAAATGAACATACAAGGCTTTATATGGCCTTGAGAGTACATGAATGAGCTTTCCTTCCAAGGGAGGAAAGTCATTAAGATTGCTAATCACTATCTAACACACGGTTTACTCTAATATAAACCAAAAGCTGAAAGTTTATTTTACAAGCACTTAATTTATCTTCCTAAGCCTTTCCTATGCATTAAGGAATGTAGATGACTCAATTTCCCAGCTAGGAAGGTAAGAGTGTACGGCTGCCACCTCAAAAGGGCTGAAAATTGCATGTGTGCCATGTCATGCTTGAGTGGTCGAATGAGAGCTTGCAAAATGGTGGTGTTTCACTAGCTCCACGTGTCTCTCTCTCAAGCAGCTGAGTGGTGCTTAATCAAGCAGCTCAAAATGACCTGCTTGGCAGCCTTCCACCTTAAGCAAACCCCTTGAAGGAGGAAAACCCCCAGGCTAAGCAACCGGGTGTCAAGCAGCCGGTTTCTGCCTCCACTTGCAACGCATGTTTGACACCTCAAATGATGACTAATTGCTACGTTTCTTGCATGGTTGGAAACCTCAAGATGTCTAGTTTACCCTCCAATTGGAAGCGTAGCATTTGGACATCATTTGCCCCTTGAACAAACCAGAAAACCAAAACTGTGCATTTTGCAGTGCAATCCGGATAGGTTCAAGAGATGAACTGTTTTAAGTAACCAAATGAATTCCAAATGATATGAAACCAATTGGACTTAAAAGTTAACATCCTGAACTTGTTAATCATCCAAAAAACGGACACCAAAATATGCTTTAGGCCGATGTAATAAGATAGCAAAAACCAGGTAAAAATCTGGATGAGAACCCGGGTGTATCACCTTGTGTGTTCGCCATCAAGTGACTCATGGCCGTGACTTTGGAGTTGATTTCTTGATTATTTTGGATCAATGAAACATTATTAGGCCTTGTGCATGGACCTCCATCAAAAACCAAGGCCAAACAACGGGCCAAAAGGACAAGGGGAAGGGGGGACCAAAAAGCAACAAGTACAAAAGCAAAAGTAAAAGCTGCCAGTGCTTTTCAGAACTGCAGCACCAACTTCAAATGAGCATAACTTCCAAAATACTTTTCCAAATGGGTTGATTCAAAAGCTTGGAGAAAGCTCTGGAAGTCTAGTTTCCAGAAAGGCCTCTTGTAGCTTTAAACTCCCAGCTGTTTGAAAGTTACCCCCTGAACAAGGCAAGGATATATCTGCTGCCATCAGCCTGCACCTCTTGGGAACTTGCTTGCTTTTGAAACCCCAACCAAGTATTTGACTTCCAAATCTTTTGCTGGCCTTTTAGTACACTTCAAAAGGATTTCAAAAAGTGGATTTGATAGTCCCAAAGTCCATCTAATGATAGAGAAAATGGAGCATCAAAACCGGGTACTGAAATGGTTGTTCTAGGCAGATTGGATTGCTTGACTTCAAGGGCTGAGTTGGATGGGCAAATGAAGTCCAAATGTGATGTACCTGCCGATGGTCCAAGCTAGAACTCAAATTAAGAGTGAAAGCTTACAAACCAAGGGAGAATACAATCATGAGAAAACTAAGGAAAGTGGCACATAATATGTTGGTTGTGAGGCAACAAATATGTGAGGGAGAAATGGAACTTAGAATCAAGGGATTCTAAGTGAAAATCAAAAGGGAATTTGATGTAATTTGATGTATATCACAAGGGATGAATGGAACCAAGTTACAAGCTACCAAGATTATGAAGCAACCAAGTGAAAACCACACGAATAGGTGTGGCACGGTCGTGCCTTTAGGCACGGGTAGGCCGTGCCACTTTTCTGGTTTGTGACACCATGTTTCTTACATTTGCACGGTTGAGTATGGTTTGAGGTTTGTGATGGAAGCTAGACTATTAGAGGTAGTCTAAGCCTTGATTAAGCATGGGGATGGATATGTGAGTGGCTTGTAAATGAGAAAAGGTGGGAGAGAAGCAAAGTTAAGATTCACTAACTCCAAATTAAAACTAGCAAACTCACTTTAACTCTCTTTGAATCCTTGAGTATAAACACCAAATGAGATAGAGCTAAACTTGAAGAATGGATACAGAAACACCACCAAACTCAAGTTCAGAGTCTTTAACCTTGGATTAAGATACAGAAACACCACTTAATTCAAGATTAAAACCTACTTGATCACCACCTTAATTGACTAGATTAAGGATAAGCAAGTTGGAATTTGTTTGCACTAAAGCATGAAAGCACAAAGCTCTCAAAGAGGGTTTTAACTCAAATCTCACTGGTTTTTGCCTTGGCCGTGTGTCCTCTAAATAGGCAGCAAAATAACCAAGCTAAGTAAGCACTTACACAAGTACCTCTAGCTTTCCTTCCTAGGTAGGAAAGGTATTAGGCCTAATTACACCCGGTTATGCTAACCGGTTTTGTTAATCTTCCTTAATGCTAAACAAAAGGAAAGCAAGTAGCCATGTGCAAGCCGAAAAGTGGCCATCCCCTTTACGGCTAGCCAATGAGAATCAAGGGAGCACCTTCTTTGTCTTCCAATGAGATTCAAGAGACAAGCCTTCTTGCAGCCCTTCCCTCATTGGTTGTTGTCTTCCCTAGGTTGCCTTGGACGTGTGCCAAGCCTTGGAAGGTGTGCCCCTCAGCTGAAGAGAAGGAAACCCTTTGGAGAAGGAAAGCTGCTTGCTGCTGTAAACTGTAATGTGCTGGCAGCTTACAGGGTTGATTTGCAGGCCATGTATTGCAGGGTAAACGTGGTCATAACTTGCATTGCCACACATGGATGGAAAGCTTGAGAAGTCTTCTAACAGCTCCAAGTGGAATTACTCAATTTGGAGTTCATTTGCCTAATGAAAACGTTAAAATGGCCAGACTGGTCTGAACAGGGTCTCAGTCTGCACAGTTTTGGGAGATTGACCTGGTTCCCCATTTTCCACTTGACATAACTTGATTTTATTACTTGGACCATGTAGCTAACATCTTGGGGAATCACAAAATGTAAAAATACAAGACTTAAACCACCATTAAGCTTATGGAATCAAATAACCAAAACCGGGTATGTTCTGGTTTGAACTGGGCAGTTTGTATATCTGGGGTTTATTAGCTAATTTGAGAGGGCAAATGAAGTCCAAATGGGATGAAACTTTTTTTTTTGCGAAGCTGACTTCTTAAGCTTTAATCCCAATGCAAAATATTGGACTTAAACCTTAAAGGGTTTGACGTAATTAACCTCTCAAAAACCGGGTTTGCTGTGAAAACAAACCTGACCTGCTGTTTTAGGTCCTTAAACAAAACAAGGATGAATCATTCATCCTTTAATCACCAAAATAAAATTGCCTAGCTTTGATTTGATTCTTTAAATTAAAGGGCATGGAGGGATCTCCATCATCCTCCCCTTGTTAAAAAGATTTGTCCTCAAATCAATTTAGGTAATTTCCTCCTCTTCTTGATTCATTGTATGGCTGAAACAAAATCAACCATTCGAATAACTTGCCTTTGCTCTTGGAGGCTCTCTTCTCGTCAAGTCCCTTGCTTGATGCAAGTCCAAGGGAAGGATAGCAACCCAAGTTAACTCACGTCGAAGGAAGCTAGAAATCAAGCAATTTCTCACGGCCAGGAGTGGCACGGCCGTGCTTGATGGCACGGGGTGACCGTGCCCATTCACTGCCTAGCTTGCCTAGGAAAGCTCTTCTTCACAGTTTTGTGATAGCTTTGAAGGTTTTTGAAAGTTCGATGCAATCAGCTATGTCAAGGCTTGATTTTGTGTGGATAAGAGGAATCAAAGGAGTAAGGAAGTGAGGGAAGTAAAGGAGGATAAAAAAGACACTAAGAAGAACAAAGGTAATTCATGGTTTGAGAGGAGTGAAACCAAGAACTAATTTGTGAACTTCAAGAGTGTTTAATGAAACTTGGATAGTTTTAAGCTAGATGATTAGATAAGATACACCACTAATCATTTAGCTTAGGGCCCTCAATCTTGGATTAGGATAAGATTCACCCCCTAACCAAAGATTGAGACTCACTTGGTCACCACCTTAATCGGCCACAATTAAGGATAAGCAAGTTAAGTGTTTAGGAAATCACAAGACACAAAGTCTTTCCTCTCTACTGAAAATTCAACTCTATTCCTTCAAAATGAACATACAAGGCTTTATATGGCCTTGAGAGTACACAAATGAGCTTTCCTTCCAAGGGAGGAAAGTCATTAAACTTGCTAATCACTTCCTAACACACGGTTTACTCTAATACAAACCAAAAGCTGAAAGCTTACTTTACAAAGCACTTAAATTATCTTCCTAAACCTTTCCTATGCATTAAGGAATGTAGATGACTCATTTTCCCAGCTAGGAAGGTAAGAGTGCATGGCTAGCCCCCTCAAAAGGACTGAAGAATGCATGTGTGCCATGTCATGCTTGAGTGGTCAAATGAGGGCTTGCAAAATGGTGATGTTTTACTTGCTCCACGTGTCTCTCTCTCAAGTAGCTGAGTGGTGCTTGATCAAGCAGCTCAAAATGACCTGCTTGGCAGCCTTCCACCTTAAGCAAACCCCTTGAAGGAGGAAAACAACTAGGCTAAGCAACCGGGTGTCAAGCAGCCAGTTTCTGCCTCCAATTGCAACGCATGTTTGACACCTCAAATGATGACTATTTGCTACGTTTCTTACATGGTTGGAAACCTCAAGATGTCTAGTTTACCCTCCATTGGGAATCGTAGCATTTGGACGTCATTTGCCCCCTGAACAAACCAGAAAACCAAAACCGTGCATTTTGCAGTGCAATCCGGACAAGTGCAAGAGATGAACTGTTTTAAGTAACCAAATGAATTCCAAATGATATGAAACCAATTGGACTTAAAAGTTAACATCCTGAACTTGATAATCATCCAAAAAACGGACACCAAAATATACTTTAGGCCGATGTAATAAGATAGCAAAAACCGGGTAAAAATCTGGATGAGAACCCGGGTGTATCACCTTGTGTGTTTGCCATCAAGTGACTCATGGCCGTGACTTTGGAGTTGATTTCTTGATTATTTTGGACTAACGAAACGTTATTAGACCTTGAGGATGGACCTCCATCATTCTCCCCTTGTTGGGAAGATTTGGTCCTCAAATCAGAAAGGTAACCATCTGCTTCATAAGGGTTTAAATCAGCAACGTTAAACGTAGCTGATACTCCATAATCTCCTGGTAACTCTACCTTGTAAGCATTATTGTTGATCTTCTCCAAAATCTCGAATGGACCATCCGCTCTAGGCATCAATTTAGTTTTCCTTTTGGAAGGAAAACGTTCTTTACGAAGATGAATCCAAACCAAATCACCTGGCTTAAAAAGCTTCTCCCTTTTATGCTTGTTAGCTTGGGCTGTGTATGAAAGTGTAGTTTTCTCAATCTTGGCCTTTACTAACTCATGCAACTTCTGGATTTCTTCCACTCTAGTAGCGGCATCCGCACTTGGCTTTTGATCTAATGGTCGTGGTACAAGATCAAGTGGACTTAGGGGATCAATTCCATAGACCACCTTAAAGGGAGATAGACCAGTAGCCTTGCTTGGAGTCTTATTGTAAGCAAATTCAGCATGTGGAAGTAACAGATCCCAAGCTTTGATGTGGTTTTTAATCAGAACCCTTAATAAAGTACCAAAGGTTCGATTAGTAACCTCGTTTTGCCCATCTGTTTGTGGATGACAAGTGGTACTGTACTTGAGTTTGGTACCCAACTTTTTCCACAAAGTAATCCAAAAGTGACTTAAAAACTTCGTATCTCGATCTGAGACAATGGAACGAGGAATTCCATGAAGTCTCATAACCTCCTTGAAATACAATTCAGCAATATGAGTGGCATCATTAGTCTTGTTGCAGGGAATGAAATGAGCCATCTTCGAAAATCGATCCACGACCACAAAGATAGAATCTTTATTCCTTTGTGTCTTTGGTAAACCAAGTATAAAATCCATACTAACGTCCACCCAAGGCAACGTAGGAATAGGAAGTGGCGTGTATAGTCCCTGGGGAAGCGAATGACTCTTCGCAATTTGACACGTACTGCCCCTTCTAATGATGTCTTGAACGTCCTTCTCCATGCCTGGCCAATAATAATGTTCCCTAAGCATAGTTAGGGTCTTGTCTTCGCCAAAATGGCCAGCCAAAGATCCAGCATGGACTTCTCGAATTAACAACTCACGAGTGCTGCATTTGGGGACACATAACCGAGCACCTTTAAAGAGAAACTCTTCTTGAATTAAGAAGTCCCCTTTGGGATGTTTAGTACACTCAGAATATAACACCCCAAAATCTTCATCATTCTGATATAACGCCTTTAGATGCTCAAATCCAAGGATACAAGCATCTAATTGGAACATCAATAGATAACGCCGTGATAGAGCATCGGCGCCTTGATTTAGTTTGCCGGACTTATGCTTGATAGTAAAGTGAAAGGACTGTAGGAATTCCACCCATTTAGCATGGCGCGAGTTTAACTTGTGTTGGCCTTGAATATACTTCAAAGCCTCGTGATCTGAATGCAGAATAAACTCACTGGCAATCAAATAGTGGTTCCAATGTTCTAGACATCGAATGATGGCGTAGAATTCCTTGTCATAAGTTAAATATCTCTTCCTGGTATCACATAACTTCTCACTGAAGAAGGCCAAAGGGCGTCCTTCTTGAGTAAGAATGCCTCCAATACCAACCCCAGAAGCATCGCATTCAACTTCAAAGACTTTCTCAAAACACGGTAGGGCTAAAACTGGTGCTTGAGTTAGTCTCTCTTTCACTTCTTCAAAGGCTGCTTGGGCTTTAGGATTCCAAGTGAATGAGGAACCCTTAAGAACCTCGGTCATAGGAGCTAAGATAGTGCTGAAATTTCGTATGAACCTCCTATAGAAAGAGGCCAAGCCCTGAAAGCTTCGAACGTCATGAATGCTCTTAGGAACAGGCCAAGTTCGAATAGCCTCAATCTTGCTTTCATCCGCCTTAATACTGATGCGTGCTAGGCTAGCACTTCGGACGCTACTAACACTCAACACACTTGGATATGAATTGGCCTAAAGGTTAAAACCACCAGCCAAAGCTAAAGGATTCACCACCAATCTTCGTAAAGCAAACGCACCGGAAGAGAGGATAAAGAATCACTCCTAAACACCACCAATGAAGGATAAAGTAGAGGAGATTTGAGATTTGCTTAAGCTAGCAAAGAAAACTTTTCATTTTCATTCCAAAAATTAGTAAACATTCAGCTTTGGCCGAGTATATCCGGCCTTCACAACAAGATCAAGGGCCAAGATTTAACTAGCTAAATCAAGCAACCTAGTCTAGCTAATACAAGGCCTAAATTCAGCATCTCTTGGATGTTTGACACCTAATACAAGTGTTAATCTCAATGTTTGAGGTGTCTAACATGTGTTACACTTAAGTACAACTAATGAAAGCTTTGATAAGATGAAAAACAAGTCAAAACAGCAAGGACAGCCGGCTGATCACCTAAAACAGCAAAGGACAGCTTGTTTTGGTCCCTTGGATAAAAGGGTATTTTCTTCCTTGCTTGCCCGGATAATAGCTGTACCTTGGGTGGCTGAATCTGAGGTTTTGAGGGTTCATTTGATAAAATTTAGACACCCTTTCATGCCCTTAGGTGTCCCCAAAGAGTCCTCAAAAGATGGGAACAAACGGAGCTCATTTCGGACCAGATCATAGGCTGAATTCCAGGACTGTCCAGTTTTGCACGGTTTGAAAGATTAGGCTGGTTGACTAGGCAAATGATGTCAAAATGCTTTGGAACTTGCTTCATTGGAAAGATAAGACCTGAAACTTAAAGTTAGGCTTTAAACCGTTCAGTTAAATCAGGTTGCTCTTGGGTAATAGAGGGCCAGAAGTTGACCCATGTGCGCGGCTGTACTGGCCAGTTTGCAGGTCTGAAATGTTTGGATGATTTGAACCCCCAAATGGCCTCCTTTTCACTTGCAACTTGATTTATATGAAAGATCACATCCTAAACTTAAAGAAAGGCCAGAAATATCTCGACCAAAGGCCTGCCAAGGCAAGCCAAAAATCACCTCAAACTTCAGTCAGGTGCTGTGTGGCTGAAACTGGATACCCGGTTGCATCTTTAGCCAAAAGTTATCAACCTAGGCCATTTACAAGCTAAATAAAAGCTTTATAAAGGACTTAGGTTGTCAACCCAAAAGTGTAAAGTGCTTCCAAACCCCTGGTAAGAGGAAAAATGCCTTGAACATGCAAAAGAAACGGCCACTGCCCGGGTTGTTCTAAGGAACCGAATTGGACTGTTTTTGGGTGGAAACCTTTGCTAGGCTTCTACAAGGAGCTTGGACTAGCTTGGCTTGGGACTAGGGGTCCAAGAGAGTAAGGACCTTCCCAAGGGAGCTTGTAGGTCAAACTGAATACCTTGACAATAGGGATCCGAATGGAGTTGTTGAACAAGGACATGCTCTTGTAGACTAGAACTTCGTGGTTGGTGCGTATCATCCTCTCCCTCCTCAAGAGGATTTGCCCTCAAATCCTCAAGGTTCAAGTCATCCTCGATGTAAGGGCTCAGATCCCCTACATTGAAGGTGGCCGAAACCCCCATTTCACCGGGCAACTCTAGCTTGTAAGCGTTTGGACCAACCTTAGAAATCACCTTGAATGGGCCATCTCCCCTTGACATGAGCTTGTTTTTCCTTCTTGAGGGGAACCTTTCCTTTCTAAGGTGGAGCCATACCAAGTCTCCGGGTTGAAATTCCATGCCCTTGCGGTTCTTATTGGCTTTGTTCTTGTAAGCTTCATTAACCTTCTCAATGTGAGCCCTAATCCGTTCATGTAGACTTTGCATCTCCTTGGCTCGTTCTTTCGCTTCAAAGCTCACCTTGCAATCCATGGGGAGAGGTAGAAGATCAATGGGAGTTAGGGGATTAACCCCATACAAAGCCTCAAATGGTGACATGCCCGTGGCCCTAACCGGTGTGCGGTTGTAGGCAAACTCCGCATGGGCTAGCTTGATGTCCCACGCTCTCAAATTTTTGTGAACCAATGTCCTAAGGAGGGTAGAAAGGGTTCTATTTGTCACCTCCGTTTGGCCATCGGTTTGAGGATGACAAGTGGTACTATAGAGGAGCTTAGTACCCAAGAGATGCCATAAACTCCTCCAAAAGTGAGAGAGAAATTTTGTGTCTCGGTCACTCACAATTGTTTTGGGAACACCATGAAGCCGAATCACCTCTTTCATGTAAAGATCCGCAATGTGGGAAGCATCATCGGTCTTGTGGCATGCTATGAAGTGTGCCATCTTTGAGAATCGATCCACAACCACCATGACCGAATCCTTGCCCCTTTGTGTCCTAGGCAAGGCCACAATGAAATCCATGCTCACATCTTCCCACGGCCTAAGAGGCACGGGCAGGGGACAATAGAGCCCTTGGTGAAATTGACTCTTGGCTTGGTGGCAAATAGCACATCTTGAAACGACCTTGTGCACGTCCTCTCCCATCTTGGGCCAAAAGAAGTGTTCCCTTAGAATGTCTAAGGTCTTGTTGATCCCAAAATGACCAGCAAGTGAGCCCCCATGAGCTTCTCTCACTAGGAGTTCTCTAAAAGGGCAAGAAGGAATGCAAAGCTTGTTACCCTTAAAGAGAAATCCTTCTTGAATTTGGTAGGGACCGTGAGTAGGAGGGGACTTAAACAAGTCCTTGAAAGTTGAATCTTCCTCATAGTAAGCTTGAATAGCTTGAAATCCGAGTAGCTTTGCCCCTAGAAGTGAGATCAAGGCATACTTCCTTGAGAGTGCATCGGCTACCACATTCTCACAACCCCTTTTGTGTTTGGTGGAAAAGGAAAAGGCTTGTAAAAACTCAACCCATTTAGCATGCCTAAAATTGAGTTTAGGCTGCCCACTAAGGAACTTTAAAGCTTGGTGGTCCGAATGTAATACAAAGGGCTTAGGTTTCAAGTAGTGATTCCAATGATGCAAAGCCCGGACTATGGCGTAAAACTCTTTGTCATATGTTGAATAATTGAGTTTGGGGCCACTCAATTTCTCACTAAAATAGGCCAAAGGCTTTTTGAGTTGAGTAAGAACGGCTCCTATCCCTACTCCACTTGCATCACACTCCACCTCAAACAACTCTTCAAAGTTTGGAAGGGCTAAAACCGGGGCCTCACACAACTTGAGCTTGATTGTTTCAAAGGACTTTTGGGCCGAGGGGGTCCAAACAAAAGTACCTTTCTTCATACATTCCGTGAGGGGTGCCATGATGGAACTAAAATCCTTGATGAATCTTCTATAGAAGGAGGCTAGGCCATGAAAGCTTCGTACGGCCGTAATGGAGGTGGGAACCGGCCAAGATTGGATGGCTTCCACCTTGGATTCATCCACTTGGATTCCTTTACTTGAGACAACATAACCAAGGAAAACAACCCTTGGTACAAAGAATTCACATTTTTCAAGCTTGCCATACAATCTTTGTTCACGTAGAGTAGTGAACACCTTCCTTAGATGTAGAATATGATCGGTTTCATTCTTGCTATACACAAGAATGTCATCAAAGTAAACCACAACGAAGTCACCAATAAAGGGCCTTAGTACTTCATTCATCAATCTCATGAAAGTACTAGGTGCATTTGAGAGTCCGAATGGCATGACTAGCCACTCATATAGCCCTTGCTTGGTTTTGAAAGCGGTCTTCCACTCATCCCCCTCTTTCATCCGAATTTGGTGGTATCCGCTCCTTAAATCAATCTTTGAGAAGATCCTTGAACCATGTAGCTCATCTAACATGTCATCAAGCCTAGGAATTGGGTACCTATACTTGATGGTGATGTTGTTGATGGCCCTACTATCAATGCACATCCTCCAAGTCCCATCTTTCTTTGGAACTAATAAGGCCGGAACGGAACAAGGACTCATACTTGGCCTCACATAACCTTGGTCCACCAATTCTTGCACTTGCTTTTGGAGTTCCTTGGTTTCGGTGGGGTTACATCTATAGGCCGGTTTATTGGGTAGAGGGGCACCGGGAATTAAATCGATTTGGTGCTCTATGCCCCTTAAAGGAGGAAGACCGGGAGGTAGATTTTGAGGGAAAACATCCTCAAACTCTTGGATTAAGGGGATGGCCGAGGGGTGTAGGTTTTTTTGTGGGGGATTCTGTGGGGTTTCAACAAAGAGAATCATGTACACGGTCTTTCCTTTCTCAAGGGCCCTTTCAACTCGCCCTTCACTCACTAGCAAGGTTAGGTCTTTTGGCTTTGTCTCTCCACTCTTGGGTTTGTGTTTATGTGTTTGGTTTGGGGGTAGAGGGGCTAATGTCACGGTTTTCCCTTTAAGCCTAAAGGAATAAGTATTAGCTTGACCGTGATGGGTAGCATCCTTGTCGAATTGCCAAGGCCTCCCAAGGAGCAAATGGCAAGCGTCCATGGGTAAAACGTCACAAACAACCTCGTCTTGATAGCCACCAATGGAGAAAGGGACTAGAACTTGCTTACTAACCGTTACTTCACTCCCCTTTTTGAGCCATTGTAGGGTGTATGGCCTTGGGTGAGGAATGGTAGTAAGGTTAAGCTTGGTAACCATTTCATGGGAAGCCACATTAGTGCAACTCCCTCCATCAATGATCAAGTTGCACACTTTGTTCAAGACTTTACATCTTGAATGGAAAATTTGTTCTCTTTGATTGGAGTCCGAAATGGCCTCCTTAGTGTGCAAAACCCTCTTGATCATAAGAACATCCCCTTCCTCGGGTTGATAGGTGGGGTCTTCTTCGTCCTCAAGGATCTCTTCTTCACTTTCATCACTTTCGACCTCCATGTGACCGAGCTCATCAATTTCCTTAATAGTAAGGACTCTTCGATTTGGACAATCCGCTTGAAAGTGCCCAAAACCATGGCACTTGAAACATTTCTTTTGGCTTTTGAGTCCCTCCTTTAGAACTTCTTTTCCTTTCTCTTGGTTGTGGGTGGTCTTGGGAGGGTATTTCGGTTTGAAGGGTGGAAAGGACTTAGGGGTGGCCGTGGGCTTTAAGGGGGTAGAAACAAAGGGGCGTTTGGATTTGAGTTGTTTTTCTACCTTCACGGCCAATTTGCAAGCATCCTCAAAGGTCCAAAAGGGTTGAAGTTCGACCCGCTCAAGGATAGGTGGAGATAGACCTTTTAGGAACCTTGCGATGGTTTGCTCGGGTTCCTCCCTCAATGAACATCGAATTTGGAGTTGTTCAAACTCTCGAATATACTCCTCAACCCTCATACTTCCTTGTTGAAGAGAAGTAACCCTCAAGTATAATTCTTGCTTATAAGTGGAAGGCAAGAATCGTTTGTCCATGTACTTCTTTAACTTAATCCAAGTGTTGATCTTGGATTTTCCCTCTAAGGCTCTCGTCCTCTTCAAGTTCTCATACCATAGAGATGCGTATGATTTGAGCTTCAACACGGCAAGTTTAAAGGCTTTCTCACTAGAATAACCCTTAATCTCAATGATCCTCTCCAAAGCTTGAACCCATTCTAAGTAATCTTCGGGTCTCAAACTTCCATCAAACTCGGGTGCCTCAATCTTCAAGTCATTGAGTTCATCTTGTTGTATCCTCCTCCTCCTCGGCCTTCTCCCTCCCATAGAAGAGTCACTCTCAAGAGGAGAGTCAAAATCAAGGTCATTAGGAAGGTCCCGGGGTGGTTCTCGTTCTTGTCTTCTCGGTTGGGCCACGAGTTGTTGGAGTTGTGTAGTGAGGGTTCTTATGCTTTCTTGCATCTCAAGGATGGCTCTATCCCTCCTCATTTCGTGAGCTTGTTCTAGAGTCATACCTCTAGGAACTCTCACCGGTTCCCTTAAAGGGGCGTCTTGAGGTGAGGAAGAAGGATCTCCCCTTTCGGCCATGTTTTGGTAAAGGAGTGGAGAAACGGTTGGGGCTATTTGTGGAGCTTGGTTTTTTTTTTTTTTGTAGCTAGGATTCGTGTTTGGGCTAGGAGGGTTCTTTGTGGATTCAAGGGGAACGTGAGAAGTGAATTCAAGGAGGGGAGAAACGAAAAAGAATCAAGGAGAAGAGAAGAGGAGCTTACGGCAATCAAAACCAACTCACCAAGAATCGAAGTTGGGCTCTGATACCAGTTGATGCGTGCTAGGCTAGCACTTCGGACACTACTATCACTCAACACACTTGGATATGAATTGGCCTAAAGGTTAAAACCACCAGCCAAAGCTAAAGGATTCACCACCAATCTTCGTAAAGCAAACGCACCGGAAGAGAGGATAAAGAATCACTCCTAAACACCACCAATGAAGGATAAAGTAGAGGAGATTTGAGATTTGCTTAAGCTAGCAAAGAAAACTTTTCATTTTTCATTCCAAAAGTTAGTAAACATTCAGCTTTGGCCGAGTATATCCGGCCTTCACAACAAGATCAAGGGCCAAGATTTAACTAGCTAAATCAAGCAACCTAGTCTAGCTAATACAAGGCCTAATTTCAGCATCTCTTGGATGTTTGACACCTAATACAAGTGTTAATCTCAATGTTTGAGGTGTCTAACATGTGTTACACTTAAGTACAACTAATGAAAGCTTTGATAAGATGAAAAACAAGTCAAAACAGCAAGGACAGCCGGCTGATCACCTACAACAGCAAAGGACAGCTTGTTTTGGTCCCTTGGATAAAAGGGTATTTTCTTCCTTGCTTGCCCGGATAATAGCTGTACCTTGGGTGGCTGAATCTGAGGTTTTGAGGGTTCATTTGATAAAATTTAGACACCCTTTCATGCCCTTAGGTGTCCCCAAAGAGTCCTCAAAAGATGGGAACAAACGGAGCTCATTTCGGACCAGATCATAGGCTGAATTCCTGGACTGTCCAGTTTTGCACGGTTTGAAAGATTAGGCTGGTTGACTAGGCAAATGATGTCAAAATGCTTTGGACCTTGCTTCATTGGAAAGATAAGACCTGAAACTTAAAGTTAGGCTTTAAACCGTTCAGTTAAATCAGGTTGCTCTTGGGTAATAGAGGGCCAGAAGTTGACCCATGTGCGCGGCTGTACTGGCCAGTTTGCAGGTCTGAAATGTTTGGATGATTTGAACCCCCAAATGGCCTCCTTTTCACTTGCAACTTGATTTATATGAAAGATCACATCCTAACCTTAAAGAAAGGCCAGAAATATCTCGACCAAAGGCCTGCCAAGGCAAGCCAAAAATCACCTCAAACTTCAGTCAGGTGCTGTGTGGCTGAAACTGGGATACCCGGTTGCATCTTTAGCCAAAAGTTATCAACCTAGGCCATTTACAAGCTAAATAAAAGCTTTATAAAGGACTTAGGTTGTCAACCCAAAAGTGTAAAGTGCTTCCAAACCCCTGGTAAGAGGAAAATGCCTTGAACATGCAAAAGAAACGGCCACTGCCCGGGTTGTTCTAAGGAACCGAATTGGACTGTTTTTGGGTGGAAACCTTTGCTAGGCTTCTACAAGGAGCTTGGACTAGCTTGGCTTGGGACTAGGGGTCCAAGAGAGTAAGGACCTTCCCAAGGGAGCTTGTAGATCAAACTGAATACCTTGACAATAGGGATCCGAATGGAGTTGTTGAACAAGGACATGCTCTTGTAGACTAGAACTTCGTGGTTGGTGCGTATCAAATACCATCTTCAGAAACAATATAACCTAAGAAGGTAACTTCATGAGTAAAGAAGGTACACTTCTTTAGGTTCCCGAATAACTTCTCCTTTTCAAGAACGAGCATCACCTGAGTTAAGTGATCTTGATGCTCTTGCTCATTCTTGCTAAACACCAAAATATCATCGAAGTAAACGACCACAAACTTGCCCAAGTATGGCCGAAATACTTGATTCATCAACCTCATAAACGTACTAGGGGTCTTGGAAAGACCAAAAGGCATGACTAACTATTCATATAATCCACCTTTAGTCTTGAAAGCAGTTTTCCATTCATCACCCTCCCTAATACGAATCTGATAATAACCACTCCTCAAATCAATCTTACTAAACACCTTAGAGCCATGTAACTCATCCAACATATCCTTAAGTCTAGGTATAGGATACCTATACTTGATAGTAATTTTGTTTATGGCCCTACTATCAACACACATCCTCATACTACCATCCTTCTTTGGAACTAAAAGAGCCGGGACAGCATACGGGCTCAAAGATTCTCGTACCAACCCCTTAGATATCAACTCTTCAACTTGACGTTGAATCTCTTGGGTTTCTTTTGGATTTATCCTGTAGGCTGGTTTATTTGGTAGAATGGATCCTGGGATAAGGTTAATATGATGTTGAATGTCACGCTTTGGTGGTAAAACCGAAGGCATCTCATTAGGAAATAGGTGATTAAACTGATCTAATATGACCTTGGCTATAGGATGGGATGGAAGTGGTGTTTTTGGTTCATCTTGTACTTGCAATATCCACTCTTTTAAAGCCTTAAACTCATGTTGAGAGGCCTTCAAAAGTGGCTCTCCATACGTCAAAAGCAAGTTAGATTGATTTTGGCTTTTTTGTGGTTTCATTTTGTGGAGTTCGGATGGTGACATAGGATTCAGGGTAATCTTCTTGCCATCTTTGGTAAAAGAATAAGTATTAAGATAACCATTATGCATAACCTTCTTGTCATACATCCATGGTCGTCCTAACAGAATATGGCAAGCATCCATGGGGATAATATCACACCAAAGTTCATCTTGGTAGTTCTTACCAAGAGAGAATGAAATCAAGCAACGAGAGTTAACTTGTAATCCCTTACCTTGATTTAGCCATTGAATGTTCTATGGCTGTGGGGGTGCCGTGGACTGAAGGTTCAGTTTCTCAATCATACTCAATGAAACAACATTGGCACAACTTCCTCCATCGATGATTAACGAGCACACTTTGCCTTGGACTGTACATCGTGAGTGAAAGATGTTCTCACGTTGTTCATCCTTAGCAACTCGTTGATTGCTCAATACCCTTCGAATTACTAGCATCTCACCTTCATCTGCGTTTTCCACAAACTCCTCCCGATCATCTTCATGATCGCTCTCAGCATCTTCTGCCTTTTCCTCTTCTTTCTCCTCGGCAAATTCTCCCTCTATGGCTTCCCATTCAGCTAAGGTGACTACCTTTCGACTAGGACAATCAGAAGCAATGTGTCCTAAGCCTTGGCACTTGTAACACCTTCTTTGGCTTACAGGGTATGGGTTTGGACGTGGGGGGTTTGATGGTGGTGGCCTTTGAGGAGCTTGGTTTTTTTGTGGATTAGATGGGAAAGGGGTAGATGATTTAGGCTGAGGTGTGGTACTCCCCTTGTTTAAGGGTTGCCCACGGTTTGGTGTAGAATAAGGCTTGAATGAATCACGAACATTCATTCTAGACTTTCTTTGTTGCTCCACCTTGTGTGCTAGGACACCCACTTCGTCAAAGGTGGTATAAGCTTGCAACTCAACCACGTTAGCTATCCTAGGATCAAGCCCTCCTAGGTAACGTACCATGGTCTGCTCTTCAGGCTCATGAATGTCACATTTGATCATGAGTTTCTCAAACTCACGAGTATATTCTTCAACACTCATCTTACCCTGATTCAAATGGTGAAAGAGCATGTATTGATCTTGGACATAGGTGGAAGGCAAAAACCGTGCCTTCATCTTGGCTTTCATCTTGTTCCAAGTAGCAATCTTACTCTTCCTTTCTCTAGTTCTCTTAGCAGTAAGGTTTGTCCACCATAAGGAGGCATATTTCCTTAATCTAAGAGCAACTGTTTTGACTTTTTTATCTTCTGGAATCTCCTTGAACTCAAAAATACGCTCCACCGTTTGTAACCATTCAATGAACTCATCAGGATCTAACTTACCCTCGAACTCAGGAATATCAACCTTGATCTCATTAGAGTTGAAAGTAGGTCGCACTCTTCTTTGCATTCTTTCAAATGGTACTTCTTCTTCAGAGAACGCATTGCTAGCTTCCTCTTCATAGCCATAGTCTGTTCCAGTCCGAATGCTTGGTGATTCTTGAAGTTTCTGCTTTTGTTTCATATGGTTTCCAAGCTGTTTCCTCAAGTACTCATTTTGTGCTTTGAGTTCTCGATTACTCACACTCATTTCTTGCATTTGCTTAGAAAGAACTTCAAGCTTTTCTTCCACAGACATGCTAGTACTCATTGTGATCGCAGGAATGAACGGTTTGTGTTTGATTGTGTTTGAAATGATTTCAGAGATAAGCTGGGAATGACGTGGGGTTCAGGCCAAGTTCTGAACTTGCTCTGATACCAAAAATGATGTAAGTCCAAGGGAAGGAAGCAACCCAAGTTAACTCACGTCGAAGGAAGCTAGAAATCAAGCAATTTCTCACGGCCAGGAGTGGCACGGCCGTGCTTGATGGCACGGGGTGACCGTGCCAATTCACTGCCTAGCTTGCCTAGGAAAGCTCTTCTTCACGGTTTTGTGATAGCTTTGAAGGTTTTTGAAAGTTCGATGCAATCAGCTATGTCAAGGCTTGATTTTGTGTGGATAAGAGGAATCAAAGGAGTAAGGAAGTGAGGGAAGTAAAGGAGGATAAAAAGACACTAAGAAGAACAAAGGTAATTCATGGTTTAAGAGGAGTGAAACCAAGAACTAGTTTGTGGAACTTCAAGAGTGTTTAATGAAACTTGGATAGTTCTAAGCTAGATGATTAGATAAGATACACCACTAATCATTTAGCTTAGGGCCCTCAATCTTGGATTAGGATAAGATTCACCACCTAACCAAAGATTGAGACTCACTTGATCACCACCTTAATCGGCCACAATTAAGGATAAGCAAGTTAAGTGTTTAGGAAATCACAAGACACAAAGTCTTTTCTCTCTACTGAAAATTCAACTCTATTCCTTCAAAATGAACATACAAGGCTTTATATGGCCTTGAGAGTACACAAATGAGCTTTCCTTCCAAGGGAGGAAAGTCATTAAACTTGCTAATCACTTCCTAACACACGGTTTACTCTAATACAAACCAAAAGCTGAAAGCTTATTTTACAAAGCACTTAAATTATCTTCCTAAACCTTTCCTATGCATTAAGGAATGTAGATGACTCATTTTCCCAGCTAGGAAGGTAAGAGTGCATGGCTAGCCACCTCAAAAGGACTGAAGAATGCATGTGTGCCATGTCATGCTTGAGTGGTCGAATGAGGGCTTGCAAAATGGTGATGTTTTACTTGCTCCACGTGTCTCTCTCCCAAGTAGCTGAGTGGTGCTTGATCAAGCAGCTCAAAATGACCTGCTTGGCAGCCTTCCACCTTAAGCAAACCCCTTGAAGGAGGAAAACCACCAGGCTAAGCAACCGGGTGTCAAGCAGCCGGTTTCTGCCTCCACTTGCAACGCATGTTTGACACCTCAAATGATGACTAATTGCTACGTTTCTTACATGGTTGGAAACCTCAAGATGTCTAGTTTACCCTCCAATTGGAATCGTAGCATTTGGACGTCATTTGCCCCCTGAACAAACCAGAAAACCAAAACCGTGCATTTTGCAGTGCAATCCGGACAGGTTCAAGAGATGAACTGTTTTAAGTAACCAAATGAATTCCAAATGATATGAAACCAATTGGACTTAAAAGTTAACATCCTGAACTTGATAATCATCCAAAAAACGGACACCAAAATATGCTTTAGGCCGATGTAATAAGATAGCAAAAACCGGGTAAAAATCTGGATGAGAACCCGGGTGTATCACCTTGTGTGTTTGCCATCAAGTGACTCATGGCCGTGACTTTGGAGTTGATTTCTTGATTATTTTGGACTAACGAAACGTTATTAGACCTTGAGGATGGACCTCCATCATTGCTGATTTGGATGTTGTATATGGGGGACTCTTTAAACATGTCATGAACCACGTCCTCACTTACTCTTAATTTAAGATTAGGAGTTGTAAGTAATGGCCTTGAATGCTTTTGACAGAAGGTTTGTTTGAGTGCTTTGGGTTGGGGTGGAGTGGGTGAAAGTTTTGATGGTTCACCAAAAGGAATGAAAAGATGGTTATGATGGTTCTTGTCTTTTGGTGGATGGTGGGTGACTTAGGTGAGTATTTCACCTTCTTCCGCCTCAAGCTTTTTCTCTTCAAATGTATTCCCATCTTTCTCTTCTCGATCCTCCTTTTCTTCCTCCTTGATTTCCTCTTGTTCATCTTCATGTTCATCAAACTTGGGAGGTAAGTTAATGGTAACCTCATTAACTTTGTGACTTTGATCTATCTCTGGTGAAACAAAGGGCTGATTGGATTTTCTTCTTTCTTCAAACCAGAGGGCAAGTAGATCAAGTTCTCTTTCTTGCTGTTGCATTTCCCAGTTTATTTCTTGTGTTCTGAGGTCAAATGCTTCGAGCTCTTTTTGTAGTTTGAGGATTTTTCTAATGGACATATCTTTCCCAATTCTCATTGCGAAAGTGGGGGTAGTTTTGCAGGGAATGATTTGGATTTGTGTTTTTGAGGAGCTTTGGGCGTGTGGATGTGTTGGGTTTCAGGCCCAGTTCTGAACTTGCTCTGATACACAAAAATGTGATGTACCTGCCGATGGTCCAAGCTAGAACTCAAATTAAGAGTGAAAGCTTACAAACCAAGGGAGAATACAATCATGAGAAAACTAAGGAAAGTGGCACTTAATATGTTGGTTGTGAGGCAACAAATATGTGAGGGAGGAATGGAACTTAGAATCAAGGGATTCTAAGTGAAAATCAAAAGGGAGTTTGATGTAATTTGATGTATATCACAAGGGATGAATGGAACCAAGTTACAAGCTACCAAGACTATGAAGCAACCAAGTGAAAACCACACGAATAGGTGTGGCACGGTCGTGCCTTTAGGCACGGGTAGGCCGTGCCACTTTTCTGGTTTGTGACACCATGTTTCTTACATTTGCACGGTTGAGTATGGTTTGAGGTTTGTGATGGAAGCTAGACTATTAGAGGTAGTCTAAGCCTTGATTAAGCATGGGGATGGATATGTGAGTGGCTTGTAAATGAGAAAAGGTGGGAGAGAAGCAAAGTTAAGATTCACTAACTCCAAATTAAAGCCAGCAAACTCACTTTAACTCTCTTTGAATCCTTGAGTATAAACACCAAATGAGATAGAGCTAAACTTGAAGAATGGATACAGAAACACCACCAAACTCAAGTTCAGAGTCTTTAACCTTGGATTAAGATACAGAAACACCACTTAATTCAAGATTAAAACCTACTTGATCACCACCTTAATTGACTAGATTAAGGATAAGCAAGTTGGAATTTGTTTGCACTAAGGCATGAAAGCACAAAGCTCTCAAAGAGGGTTTTAACTCAAATCTCACTGGTTTTTGCCTTGGCCGTGTGTCCTCTAAATAGGCAGCAAAATAGCCAAGCTAAGTAAGCTCTTACACAAGTACCTCTAGCTTTCCTTCCTAGGTAGGAAAGGTATTAGGCCTAATTACACCCGGTTATGCTAACCGGTTTTGTTAATCTTCCTTAATGCTAAACAAAAGGAAAGCAAGTAGCCATGTGCAAGCCGAAAAGTGGCCATCCCCTTTACGGCTAGCCAATGAGAATCAAGGGAGCACCTTCTTTGTCTTCCAATGAGATTCAAGAGACAAGCCTTCTTGCAGCCCTTCCCTCATTGGTTGTTGTCTTCCCTAGGTTGCCTTGGACGTGTGCCAAGCCTTCGAAGGTGTGCCACTCAGCTGAAGAGAAGGAAACCCTTTGGAGAAGGAAAGCTGCTTGCTGCTGTAAACTGTAATGTGCTGGCAGCTTACAGGGTTGATTTGCAGGCCATGTATTGCAGGGTAAACGTGGTCATAACTTGCATTGCCACACATGGATGGAAAGCTTGAGAAGTCTTCTAACAGCTCCAAGTGGAATTACTCAATTTGGAGTTCATTTGCCTAATGAAAACGTTAAAATGGCCAGACTGGTCTGAACAGGGTCTCAGTCTGCACAGTTTTGGGAGATTGACCTGGTTCCCCATTTTCCACTTGACATAACTTGATTTTATTACTTGGACCATGTAGCTAACATCTTGGGGAATCACAAAATGTAAAAATACAAGACTTAAACCACCATTAAGCTTATGGAATCAAATAACCAAAACCGGGTATGTTCTGGTTTGAACTGGGCAGTTTGTATATCTGGGGTTTATTAGCTAATTTGAGAGGGCAAATGAAGTCCAAATGGGATGAAACTTTTTTTTTTGCGAAGCTGACTTCTTAAGCTTTAATCCCAATGCAAAATATTGGACTTAAACCTTAAAGGGTTTGACGTAATTAACCTCTCAAAAACCGGGTTTGCTGTGAAAACAAACCTGACCTGCTGTTTTAGGTCCTTAAACAAAACAAGGATGAATCATTCATCCTTTAATCACCAAAATAAAATTACCTAGCTTTGATTTGATTCTTTAAATTAAAGGGCATGGAGGGATCTCCATCATCCTCCCCTTGTTAAAAAGATTTGTCCTCAAATCAATTTAGGAAATTACCTCCTCTTCTTGATTCATTGTATGGCTGAAACAAAATCAACCATTCGAATAACTTGCCTTTGCTCTTGGAGGCTCTCTTCTCGTCAAGTCCCTTGCTAATTTGGATGTTGTATATGGGGGACTCTTTGAACATGTCATAAACAACTTCCTCACTTGCTCTTAATTCAAGATTAGGAGTTGTAAGTAATGGCTTTGAATGCTTTTGACAGAAGGTTTGTTTGAGTGCTTTCGGTGGGGGTGGAGTGGGTGAAAGCTTTGATGGTTCACCAAAAGGAATGAAAAGATGGTTATGATGGTTCTTGTCTTTTGGTGGATGGTGGGTGACTAAGGTGAGTATTTCCCCTTCTTCCGCCTCAAGCTTTTTCTCTTCAAATGTATTCCCATCTTTCTCTTCTCGATCCTCGTTTTCTTCCTCCTTGATTTCCTCTTGTTCATCTTCATGTTCATCAAACTTGGGAGGTAAGTTGATGGTAACCTCATTAACTTTGTGACTTTGATCAATCTCTGGTGAAACAAAGGGCTGACTGGATTTTCTTCTTTCTTCAAATCAGAGGGTGAGTAGATCAAGTTCTCTTTCTTGCTGTTGCATTTCCCAGTTTATTTCTTGTGTTCTGAGGTCAAATGCTTCAAGCTCTTTCTGTAGTTTGAGGATTTTTCTAAGGGACATATCTTTCCCAATTCTCATTGCGAAAGTGGGTGTTTTGAGGGAATGAATTTGGATTTGTGTTTTGAGGAGCTTTTGGCGTGTGGATGGCGTGGGTTTCAGGCCAAGTTCTGAACTTGCTCTGATACCAAATATGATGTACCTGCCAAGGGTCTAGGCTAATACTCAAATTAAGAGTGAAACCTTATAATCCAAAGGTAGATACCATCAAGGGAAAACCAAGGAAAGTGGACACATAATATGATGGTTGTGAAGCATCAAACATTTGAGGGAGGAATGGAACTTAGAATCAAGGGATTCTAAGTGAAAATCAAAGGAAGTTTGATGTACTTTGATGTATATCTCAAACGGTGAGTGGAGCCAAGTTACAAGCTACCAAGAATATGAAGCAATCAAGTGAAAACCACACGGATTAGGT
>JAKOGI010003847.1:0-40126 GCA_029747015.1 Carnegiea gigantea
ATATATATATATATATATATACATATATATATACATATATATATACATATATGTATACACGCACAGACACACACGCGCACACATATATATGTATGTGTGTATATATATAGATATATAGATATATATGTGTGTGTGTGTGTGTGTGTGTGTGTGTGTGTGTGTATATATATATATTGTAATGCCCCCAGCCCCCACTGCCAGGGGCGTTGCGTTTTCTTACTTCCTACCTAAATTCTGGGGTGAAACGAATAGAGTTTCCCCTAAAAACTGACCGTTTCTAGGCTAAAGGCTTTATAATAAACCCCTGCAATCAACGGAGGCGTACGACATTATAACACCCCCAGCCCCTTGGGCCAGGAGCGTTACGTTGTGTTAACTTCTTACTTAAATTTTGGGGTAAAACAGACAGAGTTTTCCCTAAAAACTGACTGTTTCTAGTCTAAAAGCCTTACAATAAATCGCTATAAATCAACGGAAGCACAAAACATTTAAAAGAAGCTCAACAGCTACACGCCGGAGTTTATAACTCAACGAGCCACTTGCTTGGAGTACACCAAATAGAACAGCTCATGAATAAAGAATAAATGAAAGATACAACTCAACGGTTCACACAATCAGAGTATTGGGGTTTACATCTCAAAACACAACTAACTTTAACTAAGAAGACACATAACTAATTAGATGGTTGGCTCATACGGCCATACGGAGCGACCTTCGTGCCATATGCATTACATGAACTAGAATACTTGGTTTATATATATTTACAAACTAGGAATACGTTATATCACATCCTCAAACTCGTAAACCTACTTCTATATGGCACACATAACTCTTCTTCAATCAGGGGTAAACTTCAACTCCGCATAAGTGGCTTGACTTTCACCTGTCACAAAGGAAACCTCAGGAAAAAGGGGAAAGAGTAGTGGGATGAGCAACCACACGCTCAGTGGGCGTCCCTCAACCCCCTTAAAACAAAAACCGTTGCAAGCAATAATATCTTTAACAGTCACATACCACGTATTCATACTTTACTACCACATTAGGCATTCACAAAATTCTCATAGGAATATCACCAACTATAAACTTCACCTTAAGCACTCAAACACATTTTTAGGTCTCTAAATGACCAAACTTCTTTGCTAATAAGCAGTCAAACACTTAAGCAAGCAACAAGGCTAAGCACAGAGACTCTCTTCCTCATAAACATAACTTCTTAGCATTCTATTCGAACTATGCGTGAAACCTTATTTACGATGTGCACATACGGTTATCTCTTTTCATGATCATACTTTTCTTGGCATTTCATTCATATGATATCCATAAGACACACACATTTCAAGTCTCAATCAAATCTCATTCGTAGAGTATGCATTAAATATGCTCATAAGGCTTTCTTTTCATATTCGTATCTTACTTAGCATCTCATTCATGAGTTGTACCTAGGACATGCACATATCATACACAGGAAGCTTTCTTTCTTTTTACTGAAAACACTTCATTTAGCCTCTTGAGGCTCATAAAAACTCTTCTCTTAGCCTCTTGAGGCTCATATTCTTTAAAAGAATCTCTTTCATCTTAGTCTCATAATGACCCTTAAGAACTTTCTTTCTAAAATACTTAAAAAGGCGAAACGCCAACTACTTTTCTTACTTATTAGGAAATTATTCTAGGTATAAGATCATCATAATATGCAGATTGGGCGAGATCTATTCTCAACCACTAGACAGACTATCGCTCACACTATGCTCTTACCGCCGGGATGGCAATTAACTTTTGGACCTTAACCGTCGTCAGGGTCTCTAGGGCTTCCCACTACTGGGGTACTCCCTAGGTTAGGCCCCGTTCAAGTAGGTTCACTCCCATCTATTATCCCTATGCACAATATCTTAGCCAATTTAAAGCGTATGGCCATAACGACTAATAAGTTTGCTACCTCTCACAGCGAAATCATTTATCATGTAACTCACGCCTTTGTAAAACTCTTTAGGGATTCCCCCATTCAAGCGAGTTCACTCCCAAAACTGTATTCTTTTAGTTAAAATAGCTCATCAAGCACGAATAATTACGGTTACTATCAATTTCAAAACATGAAATCTTTCTATTCAAAACTCACCCTTATGCAAGTAATCAAACTCAATGACATAGGAAGGGTAGGGGTGCACATGTACACATTCAAACACTTCCTAATTCAATCAACACAATGAGCCACACATGGCCTCGCAATCCACATGATTGCGGTAATCACAACCCAGACTCCCTCCTCACACAGCAACCGACTATAGGACCTCGAACCACTCATAGTTCAACCTCGAACCATCTAACTACCATCTTAGTTTTCAATTCCATAATCATAATATATTATCATAAAGGTCTTATGAAATAGCTACGTATAACTTACTGAGCGAGCAGCAACCATCCAACAGGTCGTTACCGCATATATAAGCATAAATATATATGAATATGTTGCATTAACTTGAAATAAGAACTTAACGAATTGAAATAACTCACAACGCATGAAACTTAGCCTACATTCATAACTTACGAATAGAAGGTAAGTATACCAAGTTCATGTCATTTCAATCCATAACTAACCAACTAACATGTCATTTTCATCATCGAATGTTGTTTCTAAAGCTATTTCACAAGTATAATTCAACTAAATAAACAAGCATCGATTCGAGACGTTCATTCATTGTTTCGAAGTTACATTTTAAGCCTAATTAAGCCATTTAAGCATAATATGATTCTAGACGTTCGTTTATTGCATCAAAGTCATTATTCGAATCTAAATAAGCCACTTAAACATAATACGATTCAAGGCATTCATTTATTACATCGGAGTTACTATTTGAATCTAATTAATCCATTTAAACGTATTACGATTCAAGGCAATCGTTTATCACATCGAAGTTACTGTTTAAGGTAGATCTTCAGGCATGTATTAACTGAATTCACTTGAATCGAGTCTAAACATGCATAACTCGTTTCGAACTAAACTTTCAAGCACGTATTAACTGAATACCCTTTAATCGACTCTAAGCATTCATATTTCGTTTCGAAGCTATTAATCTGGCATAAGTTAACTAAATAAACATGTATCGACGCTAAGTGTTCACATTTCCTTTCGAAGCTATTAATCAGGCATGAGTTAACTAAATAAACATGTATCGATTTTAAGTGCCCATATTTCATTTCGAAGCTATTATCAGGCATAAACTAACTAAACTTAACAAACATCGCAACTTAAGGGTTAAAACAATTTCGAAACTACTAATACTTAGGAGGCGAGAAACACCCACCTGGACTCCAAGCTTATGACTCGTCCTAAGGGCTTTTAGGCTCGATTGGTTGCTTCGAAACCCGTATATTTGACTCCTAACTTGCTGCCTAATGCCATCTTCAAACCAGCCATACCAGCCCGTCTTTAGCTCCCGTTCGGACCTCCCTCGTCGCCAGAGACACGCGCCATCGCCATCGTTGTCGGCGCCCTCTCCTTTTCTCTCTTCCCCCTCTCTGGTGGTCGGTTTCAGGGGCCGTGGTGGCATCGTGCTGGGGTTTTAAAAACCCTAACCTTCAAGCTCTCATCTCGTGTGACCCCTATCCTGAGCCCGCTAGTGCTAACGCCGCGAACTGGCCGGCCACCGCCGCACCTACCGCCGGCCTGCTTTCCAACCCTCTCTCTCTCTCTCTCTGTCTCTCTTGACTGGGTTGCCGGGGAGGGGAATTGCGAGGGCCAGAACCCCCCCTCTACTCGTGGTTTTTGCCAGAAATAAAGGGGGCCTTTGGCCCTTTGTTCTCCGCTTTTTCCCCTTTTTTTTTGTTTCTTTTGGTCAATAGTTCAGTTAGCTAAAAATGCTAATCCAATCCCGCAACCTCCTATTCTAAACCCAATCGTTACTGCAGTCGCTTATCAATTATTCGTTTCCAAATATGTCAAGGTCCGATTTTAAGAAACCTCAAAACTAATATTAATGTTAACGACCTAATCGCATTCGGGACACGACTAAATAAATCGAATAACGACTAAATTAAACTATCAATATAATTTAAAGGCATAAATAGCACGAATTAACTTTAAAATCAATAATAGCAATAATAATTCTTTTTAATAAAATTATCACTCGCATAAGCATATTGATAATAATTTAACTCGTATAATTAATAAAATACGATTTTATAACGTAAAAAGGTAAGACAGTTATATTAACTTAAAAATAGAGGAGGCGGGTCTTACACTCTTCCCACCTTAAAAGAATTTCATCCACGAAATTCTAAACCTAAGTTCGGTCATTACTACAATGTACGCACACAACAAGGATCTACACGGTAGGTTTCCAAAAGATTTCATTATGCAGACACTACTTCTTTTAAATCAAAAGAAAATAGCTTATGGTATCCAATCTCCTCCTTGCCAATCCTCTTTAAGTGCCTACTCACTCTGTTTAGGCGCCGAGGGTAAATCGCATTGAAGAGGGGCAAATGAGTTGGCATGGATAACCATATCAAACTTATTTTAAATGCACATCATCTTTAAAATTTTTATCTAAGCAATACTAGAATTGCAACGACTACTCTACACTAACGCATCAACACGAGCGGACATTTAAAGGACTTTCATGCATGGCAACTTAAACATAATAATTCGAGGTCATATCAGGGCATTCAACTTTGTTGAGTTCGTGAGTATACAACCACAAGAGGGGGGGTGAATTGTGGTGTCTGATTTTCGCGTTGTAAATAACAAACACCCTCACAGAGGTTGTTCTCAAATGACAAACACCCTGATAGCTTGTTTGCACGGGGTGTTCTCAAATATTGCAGATGCGAAAATCACCAAGATAAATGCGGAAAATAAAGCACACACAATTTTTACGTGGAAAACACCTCTAGCCCAACTGAGGTGTGAAAAACCACGACCTACCTCGTGTAGGATTTAACCACTTTCACTAACGGGCTTCACACGTTACAAATGTAACACACCTTGTTACAACTTGCAACCACGTAACCTTCTTCCCAAAGACAGGTTACACCACGTCCAACCTTCGTAAGATTAGACACGTCCAAGTCCACACGACTAGGACACACTCACTCACTTTTCTGATTCAAGATCAGGGTTACAAACACCTTACAGGGGGTGCTTCTCACTAAGCAGATGTAAGGTACAATGAAGATCCTATTATGCCAATGGTTTGAAAACTCAAATCAAAACAGCTTGTCACGGTTTTGCTTTTCAGAATGAAGCTCAAGAATTTTAATGTGAAAACCGAGTTTCCTGATTTTTTTCCAGATTTTTCAGAAAGTTGTGTTGCTTCTCTTTTTCAGTCTGAGTTTTTTCTATCTGCTTCTTGGCTTCTCTATGGGAGAGAAAAGCTGCGATTTTTAAACACAAGGTCCAACGGTCAAAAACCAAAGACTCAGCTAAGTATGGAAAATGATTTGCAAACAAAATATATTCTCCAACGGCTAATGATGAATTTATCCCAAAATATAAGGGATTTTGTTATCTTAAAAGATAACCCTTATCTTCCCATAGCCGTGAAGAGGTTTAAAGAGATTTTCAGCTTTTACCAAATCCGAAAATATAGTCATAGGAATCTTTTGATTTGGCAAATCTCCCAAACCTATTTTCGCAAATCTCCATAATATTTTCAAAAACTATCCTCTCCAGAAAAATAGCAATTTTGAAATTCAAAGAAAGTATTCTGGAGATCTTGGCCAACCAAAATGAATTTTCAAAAATAATCAGGTATGGCCACTGCAGTTCAGAAACACCCTAGGCAACCTGTTGCAGGGTTGTTCGCAACTGGTGTTCTGAAGTACTTTAGCTCAAATACCGATTCAAGAGGTGTTTAAAATGATGTTTTCAATATTGGCATATTAACAAGAGTCTAATTAAATAAAACCTATGTACCCAAGACTTCTTGTTTTGAACCAGTCATCTTGTCCGAGATTTGTAGAGCTGCTGTGAACACCAAGGCCACCTTGTTTGCTGGTGGTTGTTCTTTGCATTGCTAGAGTTCAGGAACACGCTTTACAATCAACTGTCGAGATGGTGCTCTTGACTTAATATGGAATCACCAAGTAAAACCTGTCTAGAAGACTTGTTCTCACATGTAGCAAACCAGTTAATACAATAAAGATCACAAACACCAGTTAGGCCTGTTTGGAGATCGTGTTCGGAGCAACATTACTTGGACAAATTTTTACACTTGGATTTGTTATCATCAAAACTAAATATAATCAACAAATTCCCCCTTTTTGATGATGACAAACCAAGTGACCATATTGACAAAATTTAAACGCGCTTAACAACGTTTAATGCTGATAGGGATCTGCTGATAGGGATCCTCTAGGTGCTAGGTCATATCTGTCCATATGGTCTTATTTCCCCTTTTGGCATCATTAAAAAGCATAAGCAACAGGAGTAATGCAAGAAAAGCAATATAGAGCATAAGGTGCAAGTAGCATTAATAAAGGGATATTGATTAAAAACATTACAATGCCAAAAAACTGAGATGAGAGGAAACAAGAGAACAGCCTAGAGAATCAGGGAGCAGGGGGTGGTTTCGTTTGCAGAGGAGGGATGCTAGGGGCAAGAGTGGAGAGAAGTGCAAGCAAATCTTCATGGCGTTTGGTCGAGAGAGCTCGTTCCTCAGCAAGAGCAGCCTTGACAGCTGAGAGCTCATCCTTGAGGCGAGCATTGTCTTGAAGAACAGTCTCAACCTTGACGGAAGGTTGCCCAGAAACAGGTGGTCGAGGTGGTCGACGACCCTGTTTGGAGAACTGACCCTTCGCCAACCTCATAGCCACACCCTAGCAGAGTGTCAATCCCAATCTCATCAATGATTTGGGCCGCCACTCTTCGTGTGAGCACTATCCCAAAGTGCTCAAGCACCCTTGTCAACAGAAACCCATAGCCAAGATCATGTGCCCGGGTGGTGTTCGCAATTCGCTCTATGTGGCGAATCATGATTGCAGGGAGGTTTACTGGTTCCTCCCGATCCAGTAGGTCCACCAGACATTGATCGAAGGCATCTGCTGAGTTTCGCCCTTGACCTCGCGGTATTATGTTCTTGATGGTGAACATAAACAGTAGTTGGTGCAGGGAGGTCATTTCACCCTTCTTAACCGAGAGGGGTGTTCTCAGGCCCTGTTTTTGACTAAGGCGTTTGGACACCTCTAAGAGCCTGGCTGTTTCCAGGGCAGTTTTGTCTTCCCTCACATACACAGCAAATCCATGAGAATGGATGCCCAGAATGTCACCAAGGGTGGCTGCATCAAAGGAGAAATGGCACTCATTGACAGCACTTGTCACCACCCCATTTGTGACAGAGCAGTTGGCATAGAACTCAGCCAACTCAGGCACAGAACACCCTTGCTGGGTGTTTGCAAACAACTCAAGCCAGCCTTGGGCTCGAAGCTTGTTCAAGAACACCCCCAGACCCTGTTCCTCGAAAAAACTTACATTCACTACCTTCCCCCTGACGACATTGCGCTTCAGCAACTGCGCATGTTTGTCAGACATAGGAGAGGGAGTGAACTGCTTTGGGCGTTTAAGGACAGGAACAGAGGTGGTAGTTTCTGGTAGGGGGGCTGTTCTGGGCTTTCGCTTGAGGGGTGTTTTGGCAGGAGAGGGCTTCACAGCAGGTTTATTGGTTGGTTTTGGAGGAGATTGTTCTTCAGAGGACTCGGAAAACACCGGTGTCCCCTGTTTGAAGGTGGTGTTCTCAGAGTCAGAACTCGAGAACCCTTCAGAAGAAGAAGAAATCTCCTCGATGATAGGAGCAGAGGGTTTGGAGGGACGATGAGAGGATTGAAACGCTAGCCTTGCAGATTTTCGAGAGGGCTTAGAGGATTGAGGAGAAGAGGGAGTTTGAGAGGGTTGAGACCTTGGTTGTGACCTTGTTCTTGGCGTTCTGCTACGCCTAGCCACGATTTTCACCCTCCTCCTTTTCTCTCCAGTTTGAAAGTCTGGAGTGGAGATTTCAGCCTCAGAGAGAGAATTCTTCTCTAGACTCTCCTCTGACGACTCATTCGACTTCCCTTGGAAGTCGACATGCAGATCCTCCACAAACACACCTTCGACAGAGGCAGCCCCTGTTTCTGTCGCGGTGTCAGAGAACAACCCAGAAGAACAGGGCTCAAAATTAAACCCTTCAGGGGTTTCCAAGAATTGTTCTTGAGACCCCGACTTTGTTCCCTCTGACTCAACTGAAATGGGACAAGCAATTGCCCCTACGAGGAACACCAATTCCCTTCCACATTCAAAGGGAATATCATCCATCCCCATTCCCACTGATTTTAGGGACAAGCGATTCAGGAACTTGAAAGGCTTGTAAAGAATTGGGCGAGGGGGAGCAGGGATTGAGGCTGCAAGAACGAGGGCTTTTGATTGAGAAGAGTTGTTGGAAGCCATTGTTGCTAGAAGAGAGAGATTAGGGTTTAAGGTGTTTGCAGGATGTTCGGTTTTTGCTTGAGGGCGAGATGAACGATAGTACTGAGAGCAGGGCATATAAAGAGAGAGAGAGAGAGAGAGCAGCCGAATCTTTGAGAAGATTTCTTGATTTGCAACGGGTAGGAGCATTAACATCTTGTGCATTGGGAAGGAAAGAAAACACACCGAGCAACCAAGGGGCGTACCTGTTCTCTGTATTATGCCTGTTCTTTGCCGTCTGATCTGATTCGACTGAATGGCATTAAGACGGCTCCAGTACATCCCCTTATGCTGTACTAAGTAGATAAGAGACAAAAAAAATGCACGCAATTCGGGTGTATGCAATCACATCCGTTATTAATAAAATTTGCAAACAGGTGGAGAGAACAGGGTGTAAAGGTTGATCTTACCAAACCCAGTTCATGTTTTGAAAATAGGTATCTCAGGGTGTTCTCACCAACCCTAGTTCCAGTCTATTTCTTTCAAAATGATCTCTAGCGAGTGCCTGAGGTACTCTTTCTATCAACTAGGAATCCAGGATAGTCAGTGTCAGCATATCCAACAAGATCAAAATTGCAACCTTTAGGATACCATAAAGCTAAATTGGGTGTATGTTTCAAATACCTTAGTATCCGTTTAGCAGCCTTAAGATGAGTTTCCTTAGGGTTAGACTGACAACGGGCACATAAACCAACACTAAAAACAATATCAGGTCTACTAGCGGTTAGGTATAAGAGTGACCCAATCATACCCCTATAGAGTTTCTCCTCAACTGAGGGACTCCCATCATCCATAACCAACTTGGTTGAAGGAGAAATAGGAGTGTCTATGGGTTTGGCTGACTCCATCCCAAAACGCTTAAGTAACTCCTTGATATACTTTTGCTGATGGATCATGGTGCCGTTTGGAGTTTGCTTGATTTGTAAGCCTAAGAAAAAATTAAGCTCACCTATCATGCTCATCTCAAACTCACTCCTCATCATATTTGAAAATTCATTGCATAAATCATGATGAGTTGCACCAAATATAATGTCATCAACATATATTTGGACAATCAAAAAATGTTCCCCCTTAGATTTTAGAAACAAGGTATTGTCTACCTTGCCTCTTCTAAAATCATTTTCAAGTAAAAAACTTGACAACCGTTCATACCAAGCTCTTGGAGCTTGTTTTAAACCATAAAGTGCCTTGTCAAGTTTAAAAACATGATTTGGAAAATCACCATTTTCAAAACCAGGGGTTTGTTTGACATACACCTCTTCTTTAAGGTATCCGTTTAGGAATGCACTTTTAACATCCATTTGATATAGCTTGATTTCCATATGAGCTGCAAAGGCTATTAAGATTCGAATAGCATCAATTCTAGAAACTGGTGCAAAGGTTTCTTCATAGTCGATCCCTTCTTCTTGATTGTATCCTTGTACAACTAGCCGTGCCTTGTTCCTAGCGACTGTTCCTGACTCATCCAGTTTGTTTCGGAACACCCACTTGGTTCCAATGATTGTTCTCTCTACAGGTTTAGGTACAAGGTGCCATACTTTGTTTCTTTCAAATTGATGAAGCTCTTCTTGCATAGCCGTGATCCAATCTGAATCTGCAAGAGCTTCATTCACACTTTTTGGCTCAATGTTAGAAAGAAAAGCATAGAAAGTACAAAAATTCTTTAGTTTAGATCTAGTTTGCACTCCAGTATTAATATCTGACAAGATTTGATCAAGAGGGTGCGAACTATGGTGCTTCCATGGTCGTGGAGTAAGAGGATCCACAGACCCATGCTCTACTCTAGTCGTAACATAATGCTTACGATCATCTCCCGAGCCTGTTTCTGCACATGTTTGTAAGTCTATTCCTGAAGAACACGGTTCCGAACAGGGTTCAGTGGTGTTTTCCCCTGTTTGGTGTTCACCTTGCCTGCGGTTCTGAGGAACACCTTCAGGAGTTGTTTTCTCCATGGTGTTCTTACCTCGTTTATCTTGGAGCAACACTTCTTTTCGAACAAGACCTAATTCAAGTTCATCTTCCTGTGCATCATTCTCACTCAACACGTTAGATTCATTAAAAAGCACATGCACGCTTTCCTCAACACACAAGGTTCTTTTGTTGAAGACTTTGTATGCCTTGCTGTGAGAAGAATAGCCAAGGAATATTGCCTCATCACTCCTAGGGTCAAATTTTCCTAAGGCATCCTTCCCATTATTATGCACAAAACACCTACAACCAAATGTCCTTAGGTGCGTAATATTGGGTTTTCTGCCCTTGAAAAGTTCATAAGGAGTTTTGCTCAAAATGGGTCTGATCATGCATCTATTTATAATGTAACATGAGGTGTTCAATGCTTCTGCCCAGAAATACCTAGGAAGACCACTAGCTATAAGCATTGTTCTGGTCATGTCTTCCAGGGTTCGATTTTTGCGCTCAACCACCCCATTTTGTTGGGGTGTTCTTGGGGCTGAGAAGTTATGATCAACACCATGTTCATTACAATAGTTAATAAAACTTGCATTTTCAAACTCAGTTCCATGATCAGATCTCAAACTAATTAAAGAGTGCCCTACTCTCTTTTCAACCTTTTTGAGAAAGGCAATAAAATTCTCAAAGGTTTCATCTTTGGATGCCAAAAACAAGGTCCAAGTAAATCGAGAGTAATCATCCACTACAACAAGCACATACTTTTTCCCACCTCTACTGGTTACCCTCATGGGACCACACAAATCAATGTGTAATAGTTCTAGAGGTCGAGTAGTGCTTACACATTTTTTCGATTTAAAAGAAGATCTGACTTGTTTGCCTTTTGCACAAGCTTCACATACCTTGTCATCATTAAATTTGATGGAAGGTAGTCCAATAACTAGGTCTTTTGAAACAAGTTTGTTTAACAAGGATAAGCTTGCATGACCTAGTCTCTTGTGCCATAGCATTATATCATCATTTAATGCATTTAAACAAGTCAGATTATTTTGGGGAAGAGTGGAAATACAAACTTTATAAACATTTTGACATCGCTTCCCCCTCAACACAACATCTCCTGTGTCGTCATTCACAACCAAGCAACGTGTTTTTGAAAACAGTACTAGGTTGTTCTTGTCACACAGTTGGGACACACTTAGCAAATTGTGCTTTAACCCATCAACTAAGTGCACATTATCAATTGAGTGGGAGAGAGTTTTACCAATATTACCTATACAGACAATTGTCCCAGACTTGCCGTTTCCAAATGCTACACTCCCACCATTCAGAGCTGTAAGTGAGAGAAAGTTTGATCTTTCACCAGTCATGTGCCGTGAACACCCACTATCAACAAACCACAACTGCCTGTTTCCAAGGGTGTTAGTGGGGTTGTTCGTAAGGTTGTTCTCTCTCACTTCAGCCTGCAAAACAAATCACGGGTTAGTTTTGGAAACCCAGATCCACTTGGGTCCCATTCTTTTAGACATGTAAAGCTCATCTTTTCTAATCCAGATTTGTTTCACATACCTTTCATTCTTTTCATTGGCATGTTTTCTTAAAGGGCAAGTGTATCTATAATGACCCGTTTTACCACAATGAAAGCAAACGATGTTTTCAGGTAATCCCACATACTTTCTATGTATTGGGTAAACGGTCCGTTTATGCTTGTAACCAAGTCCCTTTTTGTTTCTACTGTGATGAGTGTTTAACCAATTAAGGGCTTGTGAAGATTTGTTCCAGCGTTTGTTTGTGATAAGCTCGGTTTCCAGTTTTTCTATATCAGCATGCAAACCTTTGTTCTCCCTGAGCAAGGACTCAACCATTCCTTCTACCTCAAAGAGTTTTTCCTCCATTCGAGAATAATCTCCTTCTTCTATAAAGAGGTTTTCTTTGAGCAAGTTAATATTCTCATGTAAACCGAGGTTTTCATTTTTAAGAATTTCATTTTCAAGTTCTAGGTCACGAACTTCTCTTTTTAGATCAGCACAAGTGTCTATCAAATTATATAGAAGTTCTTCTAAAGTAGCTTTGTTAAGACCATGTACCTTGCTCTTGAGATCTGAGAGGCTGATTGTTGATTCATCATCTGAATCTGAATCACTTTGTGCCATAAGTGCTACGACCCCTTCTTCAGCTTCAGATTCTCCTTCATCCTCAGAGGAATCTCCCCAAGCAGCCAGCATAGCTTTCGAGAATCGCTTGCCCAGATTGTTTACAGGGTGTTTTCGAACCTGTTTTCGAGGGGGTTCGGGCGTCTGATCTTCTCGAAGTAGAGGGCAATTTTTGACTAAGTGATCTGGTTTGCCGCACTTGAAACACCCTGTGAGCTGTTCTTTGGAGGTGTTTCTGGACTTGCTGAAGTCTTTTCTTTTGTTGTTTTCCTTGACCTTTTTGAAGAATTTCTTGAATTTTCTGGACATTAGGGCCATTTCTTCATCTTCAAGGTCAGAGTCAGTGTCCTCATGTGCTTTCAAGGCAAGCCCACGATCCTTCTTTTGCTCCTCTCTTTGCTGTGAGTTCTTTCGGAGTTCATAGGTCTGGAGATTACCAATCAACTCATCGAGGGTGATCTGGTTCATGTCTTTAGCCTCTTGGATGGCTGTTACTTTGGCCTCCCACGTGCGAGGTAAAATTCTGAGGATTTTCCTCACCAACTCTTCAGTGGTGAAAGATCTTCCCAGGGATTTTAACTCGTTCGTGATGTGGGTGAACCGTGTATACATGTCCATCACAGTTTCATAATCACCCATATCAAACAACTCATATTGTCGCATAAGTAGCTCAATTCTAGATTGTTTAACTTGACTCATACCTTCATGAGCAACTTGCAGAGCATTCCAGATAGCTTGGGCTGATTCACACTCAGAGATGCGAGTGTATTCATCGGGTCCTAGGCCAAAATATAGAAGCTTTTTGGCCTTGGCATTTTTCTGCATTTTCTTGTAGTCCTCGGCATCAAACTCTATGGATTCCTTGGGAACCTCCTTACCATCTTCAAGCACCTTGGTGGGAACAAGGGGCCCGTTCTTGATGAGCATCCATAATTCATAATCTTCTGCCTGAATATAGTTCTCCATCCTATTCTTCCACCAACTATAATGTTGGCCGTTGAAATAGGGTGGACGAGTAATGGATTGCCCCTCAAGAATTCCTTGTGAGGTATTCATCTTCAGAATCTCTCAAGGTGTTAACCTTTTGTAAGAGAACCTGCTCTGATACCACTTGTTGAGTTCGTGAGTATACAACCACAAGAGGAGGGGTGAATTGTGGTGTCTGATTTTCGCGTTGTAAATAACAGACACCCTCACAGAGTTTGTTCTCAAATGACAAACACCCTGATAGCTTGTTTGCACGGGGTGTTCTCAAATATTGTAGATGCGAAAATCACCAAGATAAATGCGGAAAATAAAGCACACACAATTTTTACGTGGAAAACACCTCTAGCCCAACTGAGGTGTGAAAAACCACGACCTACCTCGTGTAGGATTTAACCACTTTCACTAACGGGCTTCACACGTTACAAATGCAACACACCTTGTTACAACTTGCAACCACGTAACCTTCTTCCCAAAGACAGGTTACACCACGTCCAACCTTCGCAAGATTAGACACGTCCAAGTCCACACGACTAGGACACACTCACTCACTTTTCTGATCCAAGATCAGGGTTACAAACACCTTACAGGGGGTGCTTCTCACTAAGCAGATGTAAGGTACAATGAAGATCCTATTATGCCAATGGTTTGAAAACTCAAATCAAACACAGCTTGTCACGGTTTTGCTTTTCAGAATGAAGCTCAAGAATTTTAATGTGAAAACCGAGTTTCCTGATTTTTTTCCAGATTTTTCAGAAAGCTGTGTTGCTTCTCTTTTTTAGTCTGAGTTTTTTCTATCTGCTTCTTGGCTTCTCTACGGGAGAGAAAAGCTGCGGTTTTTAAACACAAGGTCCAACGGTCAAAAACCAAAGACTCAGCTAAGTATGAAAATGATTTGCAAACAAAATATATTCTCCAACGGCTAATGATGAATTTATCCCAAAATATAAGGGATTTTGTTATCTTAAAAGATAACCCTTATCTTCCCATAGCCGTGAAGAGGTTTAAAGAGATTTTCAACTTTTACCAAATCCGAAAATATAGTCATAGGAATCTTTTGATTTGGCAAATCTCCCAAACCTATTTTCGCAAATCTCCATAATATTTTCAAGAACTATCCTCTCCAGAAAAATAGCAATTTTGAAATTCAAAGAAAGTATTCTGGAGATCTTGGCCAACCAAAATGAATTTTCAAAAATAATCGGGTATGGCCACTGCAGTTCAGAAACACCCTAGGCACCCTGTTTGCAGGGTTGTTCGCAACTGGTGTTCTGAAGTACTTTAGCGCAAATACCGATTCAAGAGGTGTTTAAAAATGATGTTTTCAATATTGGCATATTAACAAGAGTCTAATTAAATAAAACCTATATACCCAAGACTTCTTGTTTTGAACCAGTCATCTTGTCCGAGATTTGTAGAGCTGCTGTGAACACCAAGGCCACCTTGTTTGCTGGGTTGTTCTTTGCATTGCTAGAGTTCAGGAACACGCTTTACAATCAACTGTCGAGATGGTGTTCTTGACTTAATATGGAATCACCAAGTAAAACCTGTCTAGAAGACTTGTTCTCACATGTAGCAAACCAGTTAATACAATAAAGATCACAAATACCAGTTAGGCCTGTTTGGAGATCGTGTTCGGAGCAACATTACTTGGACAAATTTTTACACTTGGATTTGTTATCATCAAAACTAAATATAATCAACAAACTTAACCAAGTTCATTTTGAAACATGAAGAAATCAAATTATTTCAAAATCAAGTTAGTCAACCAAGGCTTCCGTATCATAGCAAAGTAGCAAGGACATAAGATAACTCAGCATCTGAAAGACTAATAATTATGAGTGACATCAATCACTGTTACAAGGATATAACCTGTACATTACGGACAGCACTTCATGGTGCTATCAATTAGCAAGCAAGAAAGAACTTAGAAGAAAAATGGCATGCTAAAAATGCGGGCTGATGGGCAGTGGGGGTTTAATATGTTACTTGTAAGCACGTTGTTTCGGGTAGAGATCACCCACCAAGACTAGTGGTTTTCATAGGAGAAGGAAGGCTTCTAAGTACTTTATTTGCATGCATATATTTTCAAAATAGTTGCTCAAGAATGTGAGTTACAGGGTATAATACAACAAGCAATATGGGAGTTAGTAGAGGAATTACTCAAGAGCTCCAAAGCTTATGTCTCATGTTAGAACTACAATAAACTAAACAAAAGATTTTCGGCCAGAGTGTGTAGCTGAAAGGATAATAAGTAGACGAGATAATCACAATAGCTTAGCTAATGGAAAGTTTAACCATAGAGTCTTCATTGAGAACTGATTATCTCTGCTTACTGAGAACATCCAAGTAAGATGACATAGCCATAGACATGAATCTACATCCTTTTGCACCTTTATAAGAATATCACAAATATATAATGCAACACAACCAACCCACACCAGATCATGCATATTTCACAATTCGATGATCAAGTGATGTACAGACTCCAATGTGACCACAAGCACCCCTAGCACATTATCGTGTCACATGAACTAGATGGATAATCACATATTCATGCAAATGTAGGTCTCTAAGATCGCAAACTATTATTATGCAGAATAGTAGCATGACAATACTGCGACCCAATAAGTAAGTTAGCTAATATAATAAAATACACTCTAAGGTTTCCCTATGAAGTTTATCACATAACATATGGTACAAGATAGCACGATCATGTCATACCATGACACTTGGATCAATTATGCTAATGGTCATTTTATGCAACTCACACACCAAATTTAGAATAAAGAATTTAAATATGACCTTGGATACATTATCGTGCTTCCCTCCTAAAACATGAAATATATAAAGGTGGACACATATGAATGCAACCTCTTACAGTCATTACATCATGCATTAAATACATGTGTATACAACCACTCAGGCTATACCATAAAATAGTAAAATTTGTGGAGTGTAAACAATGGCTCAGAGATCATACTGTTTGACAAATCACACAAGTTAAATTGTTCGGCTAATTCAGCCATATACCTGACAAAACTCAAGCTAAGCAAACACCATGAAGTGCATTTACTAAACAATTCGTTGGCGAAACACATCAATGACTATTTAATAACAAGTCCAAAGTAACTATATAAGCTCCTATGAGCTTAGCTCTACACGTATGCCACGTTATACTCGAAGACACTTAAACTCATTCATTGTCACGCAAGAATGCACCTATATGACTGTATGTAAATGTAAACCCTAGGTTGCAACCTATAGTAAAAGGATAAGTCTTGGGCCTATGGCTTATGGGCCTCTATGCTTCCGCTGCGCTACTCTGATCAATCAAATAAGGGCAAGAATATATGAATGTAGGTTTCTATGGTCGTCTCATCATGCTTCAAACATGGGCTCATGCAGCTACTTAGCGATAACATGAAATTATAGAAGTCACAGAATGCAAATAATGAGTCAGGGCTCATGTCATGCTATGAATTACAAAACCTATATTATCTAAACGACCAGGTGATATAATAAACCAACTTAAGTCAAGCAAACATCGAGAAGTGCAACAACTTATTTATAAAACACATTACTAGTCATGGACTCATCAAGCATGAATACATCTTGACAAATAAGTATTTAATACATCTAGTTACACATAGCAGCTTATGCTCATAGAACAAGGCACGAACATCATTGTAAAGCAAATGCAAGTCTTCAGACGCAACAGTAAGGCCTTACTATGGAATTAGAAAGGTCTTTTATGCGAAAGAAAAACCTTAACTCACTATTTAGGAAGGATCTCAACTTTCAAGGTCTCTATGTTTCGAAAGGGGAATGGCTTAACTGCTTCTAGCTCATTCCCTACCAACCATTGAGTGCGTCTACTCACTCCAATATGGGGCCCGAGGAGCAAATCATAGTTTAGGGGCAAAGATGAGCTTACAGTTAAGGCTTTCCAATCATTCAATTTCAAATCATATGTTCTTTAAACCTTCGATTAAAATTTCAAAGGCATATAAGCGAAACAACTTTCGATTGAGCTAACACTTAACTCATTCACGAAAATACGAGCAACTCAGCCTACACCTTAGCAAATGGTCCTTTCATCCAACCATTCAGCTCACTCAAGCCGCACCTAACGAGTTAAATGTGCTAACATTCCTACAAAACTCACATTTGCACACATGGCAGGCCTGTTTCATGTCAACGTGAATGCGTTCCTAGGCAACTATATGAGATGCAAGACTCAGGTGGCGGCTTATGGTCGTAGGACCATGCTCTGATACCATCAATGGAACACCCCCAGCCCCTAGGGCCAGGAGCGTTACGTTTTCTTAACTTCTTACTTAAATTCTGTGGCGAAACGGACAGAGTTTTCCCTAAAAACTGACCATTTCAAGGCTAAAAGCCTTATAATAAATCCCTGTAAATGAGTGGAAGCGTAAAACATTTAAAAGAAGCTCAACGGCTACATGCCGGAGTTCATAACTCAACGAGCCACTCGCTCGAAGTACACCAAACAGAACAGTTCATGAATAAAGAATAAATGAAAGATACAACTCAATGGTTCACACAACCGGAGTATTGGAGTTTACATCCCAAAACATAACTAACTTTAACCAAGAAGACACATCACTAATTAGATGGTTGGCTCATATAGCCTTACAGAGCGACCTTCATACCATATGCATTATATGAACTAGAATACTTGGTTTACATACGTTTACAAACTACGAATACGTTATATTACATCGTTAAAATCGTGAACCTACTTCTATATGGCACACAAAACTCTTTTTCAACCAGGGGTAAACTTCAACTCCGCATAAGTGGCTTGACTTTCACCTATCACAAAGGAAACCTCGGGAAAAAGGGGAAAGAGTAGTGGACTGAGCAACCACACGCTCAGTGAGTGTCCCCCGACCCCCTTAAAATCCAAACCGTTGTAAGCAATAATATCTTTAATAGTCACATACCCCGTATTCATACTTTCCTACCACATTAGGCATTCACGAAATTCTTATAGGAATATCACCAACCATAAACTCCACTTTAAGCACTCAAACACATTTCTAGGTCTCTAAATGACCAAACTTCTTTACTAGCATGTAGTTAAACACTTAAGCAAGCAATGAGGCTAAGCACAGAGACTCCCTTTTTTATAAACATAACTTCTTAGCATTCTATTCAAACTATGCATGATCCTTATTCATATGATGTGCACATACAGTTATCTCTTTTTGTGATCATACTTTTCTTAGCATTTCGTTCATATGATATGCATACGACACACACATTTCAAGTCTCAATCAAATCTCATTTATAGAGTATGCATGAAATATGCTCGTAAGGCTTTCTTTTTATATTCATATCTTACTTAGCATCTCATTCATGAGTTATACTTAGAGCATGCACATGTCATACACAGGAAGCTTTCTTTCTTTTTATTGAAAACACTTCATTTAGCCTCTTGAGACTCACAAAAACTCTTCTCTTAGCCTCTTGAGGCTCATATTCTTTAAAAGAATCTCTTTCATCTTGGTCTCATAATGACCCTTAAAAACTTTCTTTCTGAAATACTTAAAAAGGCAAAAAGCCAACTGCTTTTCTTACTTATTAGGAAATTACTCTAGGCATAAGATCATCATAATGTGCGAATTGGGTGAGATCTATTCTCAACCCCTAGTGAGACTATCGCTCACGCTAAGCTCTTACTCCTGGGATAGCAACTAACTTTTGGACCTCAGCCCTCATCAGTGTCTCTAAGGCTTCCCACTACTGGGATACTCCTTGGGCTAGGGATTCCCCTGTTCAAGGAGGTTCACTCCCATCTATTGTCGTTATGCACATTATCTTAGCCAATTTAAATCATATAGCCATAACGGCTAATAAGTTTGCTACCTCTCACAGCGAAATCATTTATCATGCAACTCACGCCTTTGTAAAACTTTTTAGGGATCCCCCCGTTCAAGTGAGTTCACACCCAAAACTGTATTCATTTAGTCAAAATAGGCCATCATGCACTAATAATTATGGCTACTATCAATTTCAAAACATAAAATCCTTCTTTTCAAAACTCACCCTTATGCAAGTAATCAAACTTAATGACATAGGAAGGGTAGGGGTGCACATGTACACATTCAAACACTTCTTAATTCAATCAACACAATAAGCCACACATGGCCTCGCAATCCACACTATTGCGGTAATCACAACCCAGACTGCCTCCTCACACAGCAACCGACCACAGGACCTCAAACCACTCATAGTTCTACCTCAAACCATCCAACCACCATCTCGGTTTTCAATTCCATAATCACAATATATTATAGTAAAGGTCTTATGAAATAGCTATGTATAACTGACCGAGCAAGCAGCAACCATCCAACAGCTCCTTACTACATACATAAGCATAAATATATATGTATATATTGCATTAACTTGAAATAAGAACTTAATGAACTGAAATAACTCGCAACGTATGAAACATAGCCTACATTCATAACTTGTGAATAGATGGTGAGTATACCAAGTTCATGTCATTTCAATGCATAACTAACCAACTAACATGCCATTTTCGTCATTCGAATCTTGTTTCTAAAGCTATTTCACAAGTATAATTCAACTAAATAGACAAGCATCGATTTGAGACGTTCATTCGTTGTTTTGAAGTTACATTTTAAGCCTAATTAAGCCATTTAAGCATAATACGATTCTAGACATTCGTTTATTACATCGAAGTCATTATTCGAATTTGAATAAGCCACTTAAACATAATACGATTTAAGGCATTCGTTTATTACGTCGGAGTTACTATTTGAATCTAATTAAGCCATTTAAACGTATTGCGATTCAAGGCAATCATTTATCACGTCGAAGTTATTATTTAAGGCAAATCTTCAGGCATGTATTAACTGAATTCACTTGAATCCAGTCTAAACATACATAACTTATTTCGATCTAAACATTCAGGCATTTATTAACTGAATACCCTTGAATCGATTCTAAGTATTCATATTTCGTTTCGAAGCTATTAATCAGGCATAAGTTAACTAAATAAACATGTATCAACGCTAAGTATTCACATTTCCTGTTGTAACACCTCCGCTACCTACCAGGGATGTCACACCACCAGGATCCCTTGAGGGAGACCCCTAAGGCTCTTTCTCTAATTATTTTCTTTAAAAATTCTACCTAACTTTAATTTAGTTAAGGAATTCTGGAACGAAACTGCCAGAGTCCCGTCTGTAATTACAACATTTCCAATATTTACATTATGAACTTTAGGGTACCTGTGAAATTTTTAACCAAAATGCAAAATAAACTAGAAGTTCCACGAGTCACACACTCGCGGCGAGGCTTAAACCCCTTACAAACACTTATTACAAAAGGTTTACATAGGTTCATACTACCAGAGCCACTACATGACTAATGTACGCACTTTCTTAAAACAAAACATCACTTCATATGGCTTCATAACTTCACATTACAGGCACTTCTGCGAAAGCAACTAGCTGTCCGTTCATTCTTTACCTGGGGGGAAAATGGGAAAGGAAATGGAGTGAGCCACCACATGCTCAGTGAGTGTCCCTCCACTCCCTAAAACAAAACTTTACAGGCAATATTATTCATAATATTCACTTGGTAATACTATAGTTGTACTAAGTCACATATCACAGACCATGGACTCCTGGTTAGACACGCAAGAATGATAACTTCCTAGGGCTAATTAACGGTGGCATGTTGAGATCTTAATTTCACATGATGTGAATATAAAACATCAACATTAGATGCGATATCACTTATACATTCAATATGCACTTTAGAAGTTATCACTTGAAGCACTATGAACAACATGGCCACATATAACTTTGAAGTCATGCACATTGAACTATAAAGCCCGCAAGCTTAGTTTGGAGCTGCAAGTGCAGAAACCTTCTTTTCTCTTTTTGGCAATCTTTCCTTTAAAAGGTTTAGAGGTTGACTTTCTTTCAAGAAATCTCTTCATGTTGGCCCTTTTGGACCCTTAAAACTTTCTTTCTTTCTGAATACTGAAAGGCTATAAGCCGACTGTTTTCTTACTCTTTAGAAAAGTAATCTGGACATAAGATTATTGTGAAGTGCTGGTTGGGGGAGATCTACACTCAATCCTAGTGAGATTAACTCACTTTAAGCTCTTACTTCCGGGATGGCAACTAACTTTTGGACCTTAACCCTCGTCAGGGTCTCTAAAGATTACTCTCTAGGCTGGGGATTCCCCCGTTCAAGCAGGTTCACTCCCATCTATTGTCCCTAAGCACTTATCCTGGCCATTCAAACTGGTCATAATGACTAATAACTTGGTTACTTCTTTTAGTAAAAACCACTTGTTATACAACTCACACTTTTATAGAAAAATGTTTTAGGGATTCTCCCATTCAAGCAGGTTCACTCCCAAATAATGGTTGTGTAACTGAAAATAGGCCATTGCTTGCTACTAGTCATGGCTATTACTAGTTTGAAAACACAAGAGGCGTTCTTTGTCAAATCATCACACGTTCACGCATAGTGTACCTTAAACATATGGAAAAGGAAGGGGTTTTACACATTTCACATATATGCACTTCATAATCATTTCAACAACACAATGAGCCACATATGGCCTCGCAATCCACGCGACTGCGGAAATTTCACAACCCGGGCTCCGTCCTCACAAGCACCGTACCACAAGGATCTCGAACCACTCATAGTTCTTCCTCAAACCATCCAACTACCATCTCGGTTTCAATTTCACAATCTAGCAACCTAATCACTATGATATACTGAAAGGCAATGCATAACTTACACACTTGCCAATGCTGAACTTACCGATTAAATATTAGCAATTAGCCGAGCGCTGCAACCAACAGTTATATCCAAGCGCATATATACATACATGTAAGCATTCATACGGCTAAACTTAATAAGAAGCATGGGGTGTGATTGGCATTCATGTAGGTTAGCTAGGAGTCGCAAACAAGCCATTCTAAAGCTAAACGTAACTCACTAAATGGGCAAGTGTTGGCTTCATGTTACATTTTCACGGTGAACATAAAACGGCTCACTTCAATCTAAATCTTCAGGCATGGATTACTATATGCATTCGAATTAACGCTAAACATATATAATTCATTTCAAAATAAGAACTTAGGCGTAAATTAACTACATGCATTCGAATTAATGCTAAACGTATATAATTCATTTCGAATTAAAAACTTAGGCATGAATTAGCTATATGCATTGGAATTAACGCTAAACGTATATAATTCGTTTCGAATTAAAAACTTAGGCATAAATAAACTACATGCATTCGAATTAACGCTAAACGTATATAATTCGTTTCGAATTTAAAACTTAGGCATGAATTAGCTATATGCATTCGGATTAACGCTAAACGTATATAATTCGTTTCGAATTAAAAACTTAGGCATAAATTAACTACGTGCATTCGAATTAACAAACTTAGGCATAAATTAACTACATGCTTTTGAATTAAAAACTTAGGCATGAATTAGCTATATGCATTCGAATTAACGCTAAACGTATATAGTTCGTTTCTAATTAAAAACTTAGGCATAAATTAACTACATGTATTCGAATTAACGCTAAACGTATATCATTCGTTTCAAATTAAAAACTTAGACATGAATTAGCTATATGCATTCGAATTAACGCTAAACGCATATAATTCACTTCGAATTACAATCTCAGACATAAATTAACTACATGCATTCGAATTAACGCTGAAGTCATATAATTCACTTCGAATTACAATCTCGGGCATAAATTAACTACATGCATTTGAATTAACGCTAAACGCATGTAATTCACTTCGAATTACAATCTCAGGCATAAATTAACTACATGCATTCGAATTAACGCTTACCACATATAATTCACTTCGAATTACAATCTCAGGCATAAATTAACTTCATGAATCGAACCTAAACATGTATAGCTCACTTCTTCACATTTCTAACGCATTTAGCGAACCCTAACATGACATGCAACATCAATCTGCTGAAAAACACTTTCGAAATTAGTAATAGCTTAGGAGGGAGAAACACTTGCCTGAAATCGCTTAATAACCTACTCAAATGGCAGCAATTCACACCCCAAATCCCCTTAAACTTGATCCTGGTTCGGCTACACCCAGAACTCGAAACCCTAGCTTCGACTTAGTGGCAATTTAGGCTGATTTTGGCCAGAATTCAACCCCCAATTTATAGAGGAGGTAGTGAGGGTCGTGGGTTGCCGGAATCCGGCACGTGGGTGGCGGTTTTCGGAGGTTAGATGCGTGGTTTTTGGGCTGGGAGAAGTGGATGACGGTGTGTGGTGGTTGTTGCAGTGGTGGACACGTGTTGGGGGACTGGTGGTCCCTTTCTCTCGCCGATGACGCGTGGCGGACGGCGGTGATGACAAATGCCGGCCACTGGTTGCCGGTGAGAGAAAGAGAGAGAGTGAGAGCGAGCGAGTAGAGAGAGAGAGAGGGAGTCGAGCTTTCCCGACTTCGACCCCCCCTTTTTGTAATTTTTATTTTTCTTTTTTTTTGGCTCAGTTAACAACATTCAGCTAAATTCTGGTCCCGTACTCATTAACGGTAGGCTAAACTGGAGTAGAAACGACCTACAACTAACATTTCAATTTCAACTTTGGGAATTAACCAAGTAAAATGAAAAACGATTTTAAAAACTCGGTTTAGCGTTAATTCGATAATTTAAAAATAGGTAACGTCAATAATAACATTAATCAAATAATCGTTCTTTTTTAATGAAATTAATTGTTAAAAACTCACACAGTCGACTTAATATTTTTGCCAAACCATAATTCAAATGCAACTGGTAAATTCAGCAACTAAAACAGTTAGTCAGCAATAGAATGAAAGCGTGGCCCTTACACTCTCCCCCCTTAAAAGACTTTCATCCTTGAAATTTGCTCACCTGATGAAAATAATGTGGGATATTTTTCATGCATTTCACTTTCTAACTCCCAAGTTGCTTCTGCCACCTTATGATGTTTCCATAACACCTTAACATAGGGGATGCTCCTGTTTCTGAGCTTCTTTTCCGTCTTCTCCAAAATCCGAATGGGTTCTTCTACATAGGTGAGATTCTCCTTAACTTGCAAGGGTTCATATATTATGACATGATCCGGATCCGAAACATATTTCCAGAGACTAGATACGTGAAATACATCGTGGATGCCTTGCAATGAGGGCGATAAGGCTAGTCGATACACAACCGATCCTACTTTCTGCAGAACTTCAAACGGTCCAATGAACCTCGGGCTTAGTTTTCCTTTTTGCCCAAATCTTATACTTCACTTGAGTGGAGACACTTTCAGAAATAAATAGTCTCCAATCTCAAACTCCAGTGGCCTTCTCCTATTATCCGCGTAGGTCCTTTGCCTACTCTGTACAGCTTACAACCTCTTATGGATTGTCTTGATTATTCCGATCATCTGATCGATCAAGTCAACGTTGGAAGGTTCCCTTTCCCCTACTTCATTCCAACAAACCGGAGTTCTGCAACGTCTACTATATAATGCCTCGAAAGGAGCCATGCCTATACTGGCGTGGTGACTATTATTATACGCAAACTCGATCAAAGGTAAGTTATGATCCCAAGCTCCAGCGTAATCGAGTGCACAAGCTCTCAACATGTCCTCCAAGGTTTGAATGGTTCTTTCAGATTGACCGTCCGTCTGAGGATGGAAGGCCGTACTTAAACGTAGTTATGTGCCCATTGCTCTTTGAAAACCATGCTAGAAGCGAGATACAAACTTGGTATCACAATCCGACACAGTGCTGAGTGGCACACCATGTAGTCTAACTATCTCTTTAATGTATAGGTTAGCCAGTTGCTCAGAGGTGAAAGTGGCCTTGATGGGTAAGAAGTGTGCGGCCTTGGTCAATCTGTCAACTATAACCCACACACCGTCATGCTGTCTGATGGTTTTTGGCATTCCAATCATGAAATCCATGGTGATGTGTTCCCATTTCCACTCGAGAATTGGCAAGGGTTGTAGTAAACCTCCAGGTTTCTCATGCTCGGTTTTCACCTGTTGGCACGTAAGGCACCGAGCCACGTACTCTGCGATATCCCTTTTCATGTCATTCCACCAGTAATAGGTTTTCAAGTCATGGTACGTCTTCGCACTTCCAGGGTGTACAACAAGTGTGGAATTATGCGCCTCCTTTAACAACTCCTTCTTGAGAGCTGTTATGTTTGGTACACACAGCCTATTCCCATACCAAAGTACCTCATTTCGGATGAAAAATACCTTATTCTTTCCTTCTTCGATGCCTTTCTTTATCTTCATAAGTTTAGGGTCATCCTTCTGCTGTTGCTTGATTGTTTCAATCAATGGTGAAGAGATTTGAAGCGCTGCCAAGTAGCCTTCATTTCCTGGCAGCATTACCTCTATTTGTAGCGCGTCGAGCTCCCTTTGGAGTCTCTTTTCTTGTGTAAGTAGGCAGGCTACAGACCCCATGGATTTTCTACTCAGTGCGTCAGCCACCACGTTTGCCTTTCCAGGGTGATATTTGATCTCCATGTCATAATCTTTTAGGAGTTCTAGCCATCTTCTTTGCCTCATGTTTAACTCTTTTTGAGTAAAGATGTATTTCAAGCTCTTGTGGTCAGTGTATACTTCACACCTTACTCCATAGAGGTAATGTCTCCATATTTTCAAGGCAAACACAACTGCGGTCAATTCTAGGTCATGTGTTGGATAATTCTCTTCGTAGGGCTTCAATTGGCGATAGGCATAAGCGATAACTCTGCCTTTTTGCATTAATACACATCCCAATCCCTTCTTGGACGCATCGCTGTAGATTACAAACCCTTCATTACCCTCAGGTATAGCTAGTATTGGGGCAGACACCATTCGGCTCTTTAGTTCCTAAAAGGCATCTTCGCACTCTATAGTCCATTCAAAATTGTTGGTCTTCCGAAGTAATCTAGTAATAGGTAAGGCTAGTTTAGAAAATTCTTCTACAAATCTTCGATAGTAGCCAGCCATACCTAACAAGCTTCGCACTTCAAAGACATTCGTAGGTCTCAGCCAATTTACGATGGCCTCTATCTTTGTCGGGTCCACTGATATACCATCCTTGGTCACTATATGACCCAGTAATTGCACTTGTTCTAGCCAAAACTCGCACTTTTTAAGCTTGGCATATAGCTTGTGTTCTTTTAGGGTTTGCAACACCATTCGTAGGTGGTTTGCATGTTCTTTTCTAGTCTTGGAGTATACCAAGATATCATCGATGAATACCACTACGAATTTGTCGAGAAAGGACTTAAAGACCCTATTTATCAAGTCCATAAAGAATGCGGGAGCATTCGTTACCTAAATGGCAACACCAAGAACTCATAATGCCCGCATCGAGTGCGAAAAGTGGTGTTAGGCACGTCCTCCTTCTTGATCTTCAATTGATGGTACCCCAATCTCAAATCAATCTTCGAGAACACCGAAGCACCAGCCAATTGATCAAACAGGTCATCAATTTGAGGAAGTGGGTATTTATTTTTAACCGTTGCCTTGTTTAGCTCTCGATAGTCGATACATAACCTCAAACTCCCATCTTTCTTCTTCACAAATAGTACTGGTGCTTCCCAGGGCAAAACACTAGGCTGAATTAACCCCTTATCAAGTAACTCTTACAACTGAGCTTTCAACTCTGTCAATTCTGCAGCGCCATTCGATAAGGTGCCTTGGATATTGGGGCAGTTCCAAGTACTAGTTCAATGGTAAATTCGATTTCTCTGTTGGGTGGTAGCCCTGGTACTTCTTGAAACACCTGTGGAAACTCCCTTGCTACCAGAATCTCACTCAGGTCCAACTCTTTCAGTTCTGCAACTTCAATCGCACACAAATAGCCCTGACATCGTTTCTTCAACATTTTGAATGCTTGCATAGCAAATACCGTTGGGATGGTCACTTGGTGGCTACTTCCCTTAAAGGTTACTCTTTCTTCATTGGGGGCCGAGAAGGTAACCAGCTTTCTCTTGCAGTCAATGGTAACTTTATGTCTGGTTAACCAGTCCATCCCTAAAATAACGTCCCAACCTCGTATATCTAGCTGTATTAGGTCTACAGGGAGAACTCTCCCTTCCAATTGAATAGCACAGTTTTTGAAAATAAGATCGGTATAGTAGGTAGATCCTAAAGAGGTGGTCACATATAGTTGTACATCCATCTTACTGGGCTTGCTAGCGCATTTCTTTGCAAAGGTAGGATTTATAAAAGAATGCATGGCACCCGAATCAAATAAAACATAAGTATAAAGATGTTTAATAAGAAGAGTACTTGATACAGTGGTAGTGGGGTTCTCCGCCTCATCTCCTTCTAGGCTCAACACCCGGCCACCTGCCTGCGGCCTTTTTCCACTTCTGTTGCCTCCCAAGGTTATATTTATGGGAGGGCAACCTCTCTGAGAGACAGGATTGGTTCCCGTTCCTGAGCCTTGAATGTTGCCTTGACGATTTCTTGCTTTTCTGGGGCAATCTACGAGTTTGTGGTCCATTGCACCACACTCATAACATCCTTGCGTACCATACTTACACGGTCCGTAATGCAACCGTCCGTATTGATTGCAAGGTTCAACCTCTTGTCTTGGTGCAACTTGTGCTCCCTTACCCCGATCCTTCGCTGGGTTAAAGTTTCTAAATCTCTTATTCCCTTGAGTACTGGACCCTCCTTGGCCAGATTTTCTTTTAGCTAGACCCATCTGTCGACTTTCGGCTTCAGTTTCTTCTATGACCCGGGTAATTTTCACTGCCCTCTGATACATTTCTTGAAAGCTAGTGAAGACATGTCCAGCTATCATCTGCTTGATTGGTCCCTTGAGGCCTTGTTCAAAATGATCTATCTTCATCTCTTTAGTGGCGACCTGATTGGGTGCAAAGCGGCTGAGTTCATTAAACTTCGCCGCGTACTCTATCACGCCCATTTGTCCTTGCTTCAGACGTAAAAATTCCTGTTCTTTTGCCCTTTTCATATCTCGAGGGTAATATTGGGCATCCATTAGGGTTTTTAACTGCTCCCAGGTTAGGGCTGGCTCACCAGCTCGGGGCTTAACTGTACCCCACTAGAATTCTGCCTCTTTCTCAAACTGGTGAGTTGCTAGGCGTACTTTAAAGCCTTCAGGGCAGTCCATTACTTCGAATAGGTTCTCCATTCTTCTCAACCACTCCTCGTATGCGGGGGGCTCGGTTCCTCCACTAAACCTCAGTGGTTTTAACTTGTTAAACTGACAAATCATCTCTAGGGCGATTGGCTCCGCTATCTGGTCTCTTCGGGGAGGCATTGCTATACAACTGTTTGTGTAAAGTTGCTTAGTTTTATATATATAAAAATAGATTTAACAGAGGCATTTATAGACATAAGACAATATTTAGGTAGCATTCATTAGTAAAATGCATTCACACTTTACGAAACATGGTAGGTAAAACCCTTGCTCATTCATTCATTCCGAGGATACATTTAGCTCGGGAGTCATCTTAGAGTTCCCGACACTCTGATGCCTTAGGAAGGGGAGAAACTAAGAGGGTACACTGACTATGATTTATTAGATACATTACATACGGTAACAACTACGGATCACGCAAGTCTCTAAACATCACTGGGGGAATCTCCCTCAGGAGGGTTGTCTACCGCTGGCTCATTCGAACCTTCAGACTCAACTGGGGCTAGTAAGTCCCACAAGATGAAAGTCGGGGAGTGTTCTACATCGGGCGCTTCATCTACCAGCTCCCTCATTCTCAGCATTATGGCCTGCAAGCCACGGGGGTATTGAGCACCAAATGGATCTGTCCAGCATGCCCACATTGTGGCTACTCGCTTGAATCACCTCGCCTGAGGGTTTTCCGCGAATAGAAACCTCATTTGGTGATGCTCAATTTGATTTCTCTCGGTTATTGTGCTTAGTAGTTGTTGGGCAGCGGTGGGAGCAATTAAAGCCGTATTGACCAGTTCAATAGCGGCATCGCTCCTTCCCAAGGGGGTGTCTCCTAAGGAATCCGCCCGTCCTTCTGCTAATATTAGGAAATCCACTAATCCTCTGAAAGTAAACGGAGTGTAAGCTCCCCTGCGTACATAAAATAGACAGAGGATGGAGGTGACCTCGCTCCATCTTCCCGTGCGAGGCATTGTTCGGATGAACTTGTAAGTCCAGTGGTTTTAAGTGACCCGTAAGGGTCTCCACTGGTTACTCCTAATCATTGCTTCCCAAAAGATGACCGCGTTCCATGCAGCCAGCCAGAATGGAAGGTACTCGAAATCATCGATGCTAAACACCATCCTACATCATCACACTAGATTAGGCATAAAACTAACAAGCACGCATTTGTATGGGAGTCCTAAGCCATGTTCTAGTTCGTGCCCACAAGTATGCAAACCAAGCACATAGTAAGCTCAAGTAAATACTTTATGGCATATACTTGCACACATTGATATACCTAAGGTCACATCTATATGCATGCAACCTATGGCTCTTATACCACCCAATGTAACACCCCTGCTACCTACCAGGGATGTTACACCACCAGGATCCCCCGAGGGAGACCCCTAAAGCTCTTTCTCTAATTATTTTCTTTAGAAATTCTACCTAACTTTAATTTAGTTAGAGAATTCTGGAACAAAACTGCCAGAGTTCCGTCTGTAATTACAATATTTCCAATATCTACATTATGAACTTTAGGGTACCTGTGAAATTTTTAACCAAAATGCAAAATAAACTAGAAGTTCCACGAGTCACACACTCGCGGTGAGGCTTAAGCCCTTTACAAACACTTATTAGAAAAGGCTTACATAGGTTCATACTACCAGAGCCACTACATAACCAATGCACACACTCTCTTAAAACAAAACATCACTTCAGGTGGCTTCACAACTTCACATTACAGGCACTTCTGCGGAAGCAACTAGCGGTCCTTCATTCTTCACCTAGGGGGAAAAGGGGAAAGGAAATGGAGTGAGCCACCAAATGCTCAGTGAGTGTCCCTCCACTCCCTAAAACAAAACTTTACAGGCAATATTATTCATAATATTCACTTGGTAATACTATAGTTGTACTAAGTCACATATCACAGACCATGGACTCCTGGTTAGACACGCAAGAATGATAACTTCCTAGGGCTAATTAACGGTGGCATGTTGAGATCTTAATTTCACATGATGTGAATATAAAACATCAACATTAGATGCGATATCACTTATACATTCAATATGCACTTTAGAAGTTATCACTTGAAGCACTATGAACAACATGGCCACATATAACTTTGAAGTCATGCACATTGAACTATAAAGCCCGCAAGCTTAGTTTGGAGCTGCAAGTGCAGAAACCTTCTTTTCTCTTTTTGGCAATCTTTCCTTTAAAAGGTTTAGAGGTTGACTTTCTTTCAAGAAATCTCTTCATGTTGGCCCTTTTGGACCCTTAAAACTTTCTTTCTTTCTGAATACTGAAAGGCTATAAGCCGACTGTTTTCTTACTCTTTAGAAAAGTAATCTGGACATAAGATTATTGTGAAGTGCTGGTTGGGGGAGATCTACACTCAATCCTAGTGAGATTAACTCACTTTAAGCTCTTACTTCCGGGATGGCAACTAACTTTTGGACCTTAACCCTCGTCAGGGTCTCTAAAGATTACTCTCTAGGCTGGGGATTCCCCCGTTCAAGCAGGTTCACTCCCATCTATTGTCCCTAAGCACTTATCCTGGCCATTCAAACTGGTCATAATGACTAATAACTTGGTTACTTCTTTTAGTAAAAACCACTTGTTATACAACTCACACTTTTATAGAAAAATGTTTTAGGGATTCTCCCATTCAAGCAGGTTCACTCCCAAATAATGGTTGTGTAACTGAAAATAGGCCATTGCTTGCTACTAGTCATGGCTATTACTAGTTTGAAAACACAAGAGGCGTTCTTTGTCAAATCATCACACGTTCACGCATAGTGTACCTTAAACATATGGAAAAGGAAGGGGTTTTACACATTTCACATATATGCACTTCATAATCATTTCAACAACACAATGAGCCACATATGGCCTCGCAATCCACGCGACTGCGGAAATTTCACAACCCGGGCTCCGTCCTCACAAGCACCGTACCACAAGGATCTCGAACCACTCATAGTTCTTCCTCAAACCATCCAACTACCATCTCGGTTTCAATTTCACAATCTAGCAACCTAATCACTATGATATACTGAAAGGCAATGCATAACTTACACACTTACCAATGCTGAACTTACCGATTAAATATTAGCAATTAGTCGAGCGTTGCAACCAACGGTTATATCTAAGCGCATATATACATACATGTAAGCACAATTAGTCGAGCGCTGCAACCAACAGTTATATCCAAGCGCATATATACAAATATGTAAGCATTCATACGGCTAAACTTAATAAGAAGCATGGGGTGTGATTGGCATTCATGTAGGTTGGCTAGGAGTCGCAAAAAAGCCATTCTAAAGCTAAACGTAACTCACTAAATGGACAAGTGTTGGCTTCATGTTACACTTTCACGACGAACGTAAAACGACTCACTTCAATCTAAATCTTCAGGCATGGATTACTATATGCATTCGAATTAACGCTAAATATATATAATTCGTTTCAAAATAAGAACTTAGGCGTAAATTAACTACATGCATTCGAATTAATGCTAAACGTATATAATTCGTTTCGAATTAAAAACTTAGGCATGAATTAGCTATGTGCATTCGAATTAACGCTAAACATATATAAATCGTTTCGAATTAAAAACTTAGGCATAAATTAACCACATGCATTCGAATTAACGCTAAACGTATATAATTCATTTCGAATTAAAAACTTAGGCATGAATTAGCTATATGCATTCGAATTAACGCTAAACGTATATAATTCGTTTCGAATTAAGAACTTAGGCATAAATTAACTACATGCATTCGAATTAACACTAAACGTATATAATTCGTTTTGAATTAAAAACTTAGGCATGAATTAGCTATATGCATTCGAATTAACGCTAAACGTATATAATTCGTTTCGAATTAAATACTTAAGCATAAATTAACTACATGCATTCCAATTAACGCTAAACGTATATAATTTGTTTCGAATTAAAAACTTAGGCATGAATTAGCTATATGAATTCGAATTAACGCTAAACGTATATAATTCGTTTCGAATTAAAAACTTAGGCATAAATTAACCACATGCATTCGAATTAACGCTAAACGTATATAATTTGTTTTGAATTAAAAACTTAGGCATGAATTAGCTATATGCATTCGAATTAACGCTAAGCGCATATAATTCACTTCGAATTACAATCTCAGACATAAATTAACTACATGCATTCGAATTAATGCTGAACTCATATAATTCACTTCGAATTACAATCTCAGGCATAAATTAACTACATGCATTTGAATTAACGCTAAACACATATAATTCACTTCGAATCACAATCTCAGGCATAAATTAACTACATGCATTCGAATTGACGCTAAACACATATAATTCAGTTCGAATTACAGTCTCAAGCATAAATTAACTACATGAATCGAACCTAAACATGTATAGCTCACTTCTTGACATTTCTAACGCAATTAGCAGACCCTAACACGACATACGACATCAACTTGTTGAAAAACACTTTCGAAATTAGCAATAGGTTAGGAGGGAGAAACACTTACCTAAAATCGCTTAATAACCCACTCAAATGGCAGCAATTCACACCCCAAATCCCCTTGAACTCGACCCTGGATCGGCTACACCCAGAACCCGAAACTCTAGCTTCGACTTAGTGGCAATTCAGGCTGATTTTGGCCAGAATTCAACCCCTAATTTACAGAGGAGGTAGTGAGGGTCGTGGGTTGCCGGAATCCGGCACGTGGGTGGCGGTTTTCGGAGGTTAGACGCGTGGTTTTTGGGCTGGGAGAAGTGGATGACGGTGTGTGGTGGTTGTGGCGGTGGTGGACGCGTGTTGGGGCGCCGGTGGTCCCTTTCTCTTGCCGGCGACGCGTGGCGGACGGCGGTGACGCCAGACGTCGGCCACTGGTTGCCAGTGAGAGGAAGAGAGAGAGTGAGACCGAGCCAGTAGAGAGAGAGAGGGAGTCGGGCTTTCAGGTGCCCCACTTCAACCCCCCCTTTTTCTAATTTTTCTTTTTTTGTTGGTGCTCATTTAACAACATTCAACTAAATTCTGGTCCCGTACTCGTTAACGGTTAGGCTAAACTCGAGTTGAAATGACCTACAGCTAACATTTCAATTTAAACTGTAGGAATCAACCAAGTAAAACGACAAACGATTTTAAAAACTCGGTTTAGCGTTGATTCGATAATTTAAAAATAAGTAACGTCAATAATAACATTAATCAAATAATCGTTCTTTTTTAATGAAATTAATCGTTAAAAACTCACACAGTCAACTTAATATTTTTGCCGAACCATAATTCAAATGCAACTGGTAAATTCAACAACTGAAACAGTTAGTCAACAATAGAATGAAAGCATGGCCCTTACACCTGTCGAAGCTATTAATCAGGCATGAGTTAACCAAATCAACATGTATCGATTCTAAGTGCCCATATTTCATTTCGAAACTATTATCAGGCATAAATTAACTAAACTTAACATGTATCGTAACTTAAAGGTTAAAACAATTTCGAAACCACTAATACTTAGAAGGCGAGAAACACCCACCTGGACTCCAGGCTTATGACTCGTCCTAAGGGCTTTTAGGCTCAATTGGATGCTTCAAAACCCGTATATTTGACTCCTAACTCGCTGCCCAACGCCATCTTCGAACCAGCCTTACCAGCCTAACTTTAGCTCCCGTTTGGACCTCCCTCGTCGCCGGAGACACGCCCCACCGTCGTCGTCGCCGGCGCCCGCTCCTTCTCTCTTTCCCCCTCTCTGGTGGTCGGTTTCAGGGGCCGCGGTGACATGGTGCTGGCGTTTTCAAAACCTAACCTTCGAGCTCTCATCTCGCGTGACCCCCGTCCTAAGCCCGCTAGTTCCGACGCCGCGACTGGCCAGCCATCGTCGCGCCTGCCGCCGACTCACTCTCCGACCCTCTCTCTCTCTCTCTCTCTCTCTCTCGACTGGGTTACCAGGGAGGGGAATCACGAGGGCCAGAACCGCCCTTTGCTCGTGGTTTTTGCCCAAAAGGAAGGGGGCCTTTGGCCCTTTGTTCTCCCCCCCGTTTTTGTTTCTTTTAGTCAATAGCTCAATTAGCTAAAATCGTTACTCCTATCCTGCAACCTCCTATTCTAAACCCAATTCTTACTACAGTCACTCATCGATTATTCGTTCCCAAATACGTCAAGGTTCGATTTTAATAAACCTCAAAACTAATTCTAATGTTAATAACCTACTCGCATTCGGGAAACGACTAAATAAATCGAATAACGACTAAATTAAACTATCGATAGAATTTAAATGCATAAATAGCACGAATTAACTTTAAAATCAATAATAGCAATTATAATTCTTTTTAATAAAATTATCGCTCGCTAAGCACATCGATAATAATTTAACTCGTACAATTAATAAAATACGATTTTATAACGTAAAAAGGTAAGACAGTCATGTTCACTTAAAAATAAAGGAGGCGGGTCTTACAAACATTTTAAAATAAGCTAAACGGTTACGCGTCGGAGTTCATAACTCAATGAGCAACTCGGTCAGAGTACTCAAACAATATAGTTCATTAATAAAAAAGAAATGAAAGGTACAACTCAAGGGTTCAAACAACCGCAGTATTGGGGTTTACATCCCAAAACATAATTAACTTTAACTAAGAAGAAATTTAACTAATTAGATGGTTGGCTCATATGGCTATACAGAGCGACCTTATTTCATATGCATTACATGAACTAGAATACTTGGCTTACGTACGTTTACAAGCTAAGAATACATTCTGCAACATCATCAAGCAGCGAGACTACTTCACTATGGGCACACTTGACTCCCTTTAAGCAAGGGTAACTTCCATTTCGGCGTAGCTGAGTTAACTTCTTCCTGTCATAAAGAAAACCTGGGAAAAAATGGGAAAGAGTAGTGGAATGAGCAACCACATGCTCAGTGAGTGTCTCCTGACCCCCCTTAAAACCAAAACCGTTACAAGCAATAACATCTTCTATAGCCATATGTCACGTATTTATACTTCACTATCATATTATGCATTCTTAAATCCTCAAGGAAGGATCACTATCCATGAACTTCATTTTTAGCTGTTCAAACTCATCTTTAAGCCCCTGAGTGACTGAATTCCTTAACTAACAAGCACTTAAGCACATAAGTGAGCATCGATGGCTAAGCATAGGAATCTTTCCTTTTCATAAACATAACTTCTTAGCATTTCATTCAAACTATGCATGAAACCTCATTCATATGATGTGCACATAAGGTTATCTCTTTTCATTATAATACTTTTCTTGGCATTTCTTTTATATGATATGCATAAGACACACACATTTCAAGTCTCAATCAAATCTAATTCATAGGGTATGTATGAAATATGCTCATAAGGCTTTCTTTCTTTTTATTGAGAACACTTCTCATAAAAACCCTTCTCTTAGCCTCTTGAGGCTTATATCCTTTAAAAGAGATCTCTTTCATATCGGGTGCATACTGACCCTTATAAGCTTTTCTTGTTTCATTCATCTAGCCTCTTAATGGCCCATAAAAACTTTCTTTCTGAAATACTTGAAATGGCGTAATGCCGACCGCTTTTCTTCATTTATTAGGAAAATACATCTGGCGTAAGATTATTACAGGATGCTGATTGGGTGAGATCTATTCTCAAACTTATAGTGAGACGTAACGCTCACGCTTAAGCTCTTACTCCCGGGACGGCTACATATAATATATCGGCCTATTACCCCCGTCAGTTTTCTAGTGCCAGGACTTATCCCTTTGGCTAACATCATTCATATCATATTGTCCGAAGCATATTATCTTAGCCAATTAAAAGCGTATGGGCCATAATGGCTAATAAGTTTACTGCCTCTCACAGCGAAATCCTTTTTTCATACAACTCTCGCCTTTATAAAACTCTTTAGGGATTCCCCCGTTCAAGCGAGTTCACTCCTAAAACTATATTCATTTAGTTAAAATAGGCCATCATGCACTAATAATTATGGCTAATATCATTTCAAAACATAAAATCCTTCTTTTTCAAAACTTACCCTTATGCATCAAACTTAATGACATAGAAAGGGTAGGGGTGCACATGTACACATTCAAACACTTCATAATTCAACTTAGCAACATGAGCCACACATGGCCTCGCAATCTACACGATTGCGGTTAATCATAACCCAGACTCCCTCCGTACATAGCAACTGACCACAAAGAACCTCAAACGCTCATTAGTTCCACCTCAAGCCATTCGACTAGCATATCCGTTTTCAATTCAATAATCATAATATATTATCATGAATGCTTATAAAGAGATGTGTAATAGGGTTTATGCACTGACCTGGGCAAGCAGCACCATCTGGCGATGCGTTACCCCAAGCATATATATATATATATATATATATATATATATATATATATATATATATATATATATATATATATATATATATATATATATATATATATATATATATATATACCACATTTACGTATATATTTATAGTGCCTTAACTTGAAAGAACACTTAACGAACCAACTAAGCTAATCAAACATTAATCTTATCGCATTCGAAGTGTTCATTTATTATTTTGAAGTCGCAGTTCAGGTATAAACTAGCTAATCACACAAGTGTCGATTCCAAGCATACTCTTTTCTTTTCGAATCTATTAATCGAGCATGAATTGACTAAGTGTACATGTATCGATTCTAAATGTTCGTATTTCACTTCAAAGTTATTAAACGAACGTAAATTAACTAAGCATACATTTATTGATTCTAAACATTCGTATTTCACTTCGAAGTTATTAAACGAACATGAATTAACTAAGCGTACATGTATCTAATCTAAACAGGCATGTTTCATTTCGAAGCTATTTTTTAAGCATGTATTAGCTAAATATACTTGAATCGATTCTAAAGCTAAATATACTTGAATCGATTCTAAACAAGCGTAATTCATTTCGAAGCTACTTTTGAGGCATGTATCAACTAAACTAACATATATCGATTCGAAGCTATTTTCAAGCGTTAGTTAACTAAATTAACATATATTGATTCGAAGCATCATTAGGTTATTTCGAAGATACTTTTTAGGCATGAATTGACTGACTAAACAAACATCAATTCGAATGCTCACATGTTAATTCGAAACTGCTTTCTAGGCATGAATTAACTTAATTAAACAAACACCGATTGGAATGCTAACATGTTAGTTCAAAGCATTATTAGCTTATTTCGAAGTTAGTTCAGGCATGAATTAACTGATCTTAACATGCATCGAATTAAAGCATGCTTGGGTTGATTCAGGAGCTACTTTTAAACAGGATTTAGCTAATTGGGCAAGTATCGATTTAAGCATGAATTAACTAATTTAACATGCATAATCTGGGCCTGAATTCAATCGAACTAAACATACATAATCACTTCACAATTTCAGTCAGCCTAATCAACCTTACACTAACATGCACCTCATCTTAAGGGCTAAAACGTTTCGAAATTACTAATACTTAAGAGGCGAGAAACATCCACCTGGACTCCAAGCTAAAGGACCCGATTTTGGGGCCTTAGGGCTGAATTTGAACGCTTAAGGACTCGAATTTCATCCCTCTCTACTGTTACTCTCAGATCCAAAGCAACCCAACTATTTTAGCCCTTTTATCGATGATGCTACTGGTGGTTGCCGGACTCGGGCTTAACCACCGCCTGGTCGCCGGCCTCGGCTACGACGGTTGTTGGCATGGGTCGTGGATCCTCGAACCCCTTTCGTTCCCTCTCTCTTTCACTCCACCTCCCTCCCTCCGTCGTGGTGTCGCAGGGATCGGCCGACGCTTGACTTGCCAGAGCACCGTCGTCGCCCCTGGCCCCCAGCTCGCCATCCGTCGGCCCCCGTCGCTCTCTCTTCCTCTCTCTCCTAGGGTGTGGGTTACGGGGCTGGGGTTTGAGAACCCCTCCCCCGATCCTGCCTTACTGAGAAAAGCAAGGGGCTACGGCCCCTTATATTTGCTTTTCCTTACTTTATTTTTTTGTTCAAGTTAGCTTATCAACTAAATTAGCTAGTCCAATCTCGAACTTCTTATTCCAAACCCAAATCGATAACACGACCCTTTATCGATTTTTCGTTCCTAAATACGTCAAGGTTCGATTTAATAAACCTCAAAACTAATTCTAAGGTTGACAACCTAATCGTACTCAGGGAAATGACTAAATTAAACTATCAGCACAAATTAGCACGAATTAATCTCAAAATCAATAATAACAATAGTAATTTTTCTAATAAAATTATCGTTCACATAAGCACATCGATAATAATTTAACTCGTAAAATTAATAAAAACACGAATTTTATAACGTAGAAGGCAAGACAGTCATCTTAACGTAAAATAAAGAACGCGGGTCTTATATATATATACACACACACACACACACACACATACATGGATATATATATATATATATATATATATATATATATATATATATATTATATGTATTGTATATATTTGATAATACATATATAATGCACATATAGACATATATAGATATAAATACATATATCTACATACCTATAAATATAAATATATATATATATATATACATATATATATATAATATATATATATATATATATATATATACATATATATATATGTGCATATGTACGTATATGTATCGCGTATATATATATATATATATATATGTATATATGTATGTATGTATATATATTCTATATCTATATATATATATATATATATAATATATATTATATATATATATATATATATATATATATATATATATAGAAGATAGTATGATAGATAGATAGATAGATAGATTTGTGTTGTATATGCATATGTAATGTATATACATATATATTATATATATATATATATATATATATATATATATATATATATATATATATATATATATGTATATATATAAATATACACACACGCACATATACATATACATACACACATATATATCCATATATATACATATATAAATATATAGGTATGTGTGTATATATAAATATAAATATACATATAAATATATATATATATATGTGTGTGTGCGCGCGCTTGTGCACACATATATATATAGATATATATATGTACATATGTAAATATATATATATATATATATATATATATATATATATATAATATATATATATTTATCAAATATACATATATATGTATATATATATATAATATATAATTATAATATATATATATATATATATTATGTATCTACATATATACATATACATATATATATATATATGTATTTATATACAAACATATATATATATATATATATATATATATATATATATATATATATATATATATATAGAATATATATATATATATATATATATATATATATATATATATATATATATATCTCTATATGTATATATATATATATATATATATATATATATATATATATATATATACACATACATATGTTATATAAATATA